>CM057456.1:819280000-819370000 GCA_016271365.2 Neoceratodus forsteri
AAGAATGGCCTCTAGTCCAGGATGTAGTCGGGTTCTCCAGAGATGTGTTGATATATCCCAGGAGAGCAAAACTCTTTGGAGAGTCTCTCAAATTCAGAAATGATTCTAGTAGCTCTAGACTGGGTAATGCAGCCCTTACGCCACGTGCTGCTGATTGTCTGTAAACTTCCATCATCCCACTAAACAGGACCTCTTTGTCAAGGGGGGGTCATTCATCCCTCAAAGCCCTTAACCCGAAAGGGTAGTTCCTGAAGAGCTAGAGTTTGCATGTTTAAATCTTTTATTTCTGGTGTTTCGAAGTTTTGAGGTTTTTTTTTTTGGTATGCAGAAAACAAGCAATCAGAAAAGACTGTCTTACTGTTTGAGTTCTTCTGCCAGCTCTACTATAATAGTGTTAAAAAGCCCCACACTGGGCTTAGTTACTTCTAGGAGAATTCTAAAGCAGCTGCTAGGGCCATCATTGTACTGTTAAATGGCTGTAAGCCTGCAACCTGGTCTTAAACCCACACCTACTTTCACTTCATTGACAGTGCTAACCTGCACCAAAAGGGGGAAAAAGTTGCATCTTTCCCAGAAATTACCAGTCTTCCCTTTGCCAGCGGGTCCAATCTGATGCACCTACTCTATAAAGGAAAGTGAACTGTTCAAAATCTGCCATTGATGATTCTTTTGATCCAGTAGGTTCCTTTTCAGACTCGCACTTTTTTTTTTTTTAACACCAGTGGCTCCAGTTCAGCCCATCAGTGGTGTCTCTGTTTTGCATTAGTATATCAGTGTGAATTCCAGAAGGGGGATACTTTTTGTTGGGACATCTGTCTTCAGAACCTATTCCCTGAATAATCCTAGTTTCTCCCCTCTTGTGAGGCTAAGATGCTCAAAGTGGTAAGCAGACGAAAATGTGATCAATTAGAAGAGCTGTAGTTTCAAGGTAGGCAAATTCTTGTACTGGTATGTGGAACTATAAGAATGCGCTCTCTCTCTCTCCAGGGTTTTAATTAATTGATTAGCAGTTTGTTTCTTTTCTTGGGACAATACTAACAGTACAGAAAGTATTTATATAGGTTTTCTAGAAGTGTTATGCTTAACCACAGTGAGGCAAGTGCTATGCATTTTCACAATGTTTTAGCACTTTATGAGCAAAACGCTAATCAATTTTTAGAGTTAAATAAATCCCTGCTCTCTCGTCAATAACTTCATATATAAAGGTATTAGATGCTAGGGTGCATGGGGGAAGGGGTTTTGATGCATAGAAGGGGATAACTGCTCCTATACAGAACCTTGAGGCCTCATCTGGAATCCTCACCTGAGAAAGGACAGACCAGCCGGATTTGGTGCAGAGAAGGATACTAGGAAAAATGTATGGTGGTCCTAAATGTAGGGGTGAGACAGGGGAATATAACATAACTTTCTGAATGATATAAATGGGTGAAGAGGGGGCCTGTTAAGAAATGGGGTTGTCACAAGGGCAGGTGGGGAGAAAAGTTCAGGAGGAACGTGAGGTTTTATTTTATGGGGAGGGTGATGGTCCAAGAGCAGACTTGTGGACCGCACTGTCTTTGTTTGCTTTTTTGTTCTGCCCATCAGTCTGTTTCTAAGGCGCAGTATTTATAGTTTTCATGCTACCACTCTTCTCCCCACCCAGATTTGGATGCTGCACGTCCCTCAACCTGGGTCCACTAGTCCACAGTTCATCCCTAATACAGCTTGCCATTATTTCACCAAATTATGGTAATGCAGTTTAGATTTTCATAGTTAATCATGCAAACTTAACTGTAACCTTAAAACTGAGAAACTAGTTCTCCACTACCCTCAGTAGCACCACTTCAGTGCTGTGAATGTTGCATTTTTAATCCCCAAGCAAGATTAAGGTGCCCTTCTAATTTTAAATGTTTCTTTAGGCTTAGTGGCTTTGCATGTCCACTTTTGCGTGTGCATCCTGTGATAGAGTGACTGACCCTTTATTTGGGTCATGAACTAAATTTATAATGCTAATTACCAGAGATGAAGGATGTAACACTTTGCCAAGTCACTGACTGAGCATTCCAATGGATAAACTAATAGCAGTTTCGTCACAGCATGTAGTTACAATTTATAAAATAGTAAGTGATTGGAAGACTCAAGTCACAGGACTGTTAATTTGATGTGCTGTTTTCAAAACAATATCAGGGTTTCACCCCCCCCCCCCCCAAAAGCGCACTTACCTCTCAATCCATCAGGAACATACCAGGGGAAGCTGAACAGAACCACTCTGAGCTCCTCTGAGACCACGGGCAGAGGCGCTGTCATTCGGGTACTTCAGTCACGTTCAGGTGGCTCCGATGAGGTTCCGACTGCACTCGGGAGGACTAGTTTTTTGGGAGTCTGTGCTATGCGAGATCAGCCACAGAGATCACATGTGCAGTAAGTCGAGTGATCAGTGCCCGATCTGCACATGGGCAACAGTGGAACTTGTCGGATGTGTTCTTGCTCTGTGGCCACGGCGATTGATTTAGTATGAACTCTTGCACTCAACACTAGCCCTGAAATGCTATTTTTTTTTTGCTCCTCATGTTAGGGCTTACTTGGGCTGCAGCTTAAAAATATATGTTGGAGATTGACTGGGTAGAATAACCAGGGGGGGGAATGAACGGGGGCTGCTGCATCCATTATGTTGTGTGGGTTAAAGTTGGCATAGACATGTGCCCTAATGCAGCAAGAAAGGGAATTTGTTGGACCCAATTTTTGGGGGTGCTCTGATAAATACTGCCCAAGTTGGGAAATAGATATACGCATCTGGACATATCTATCCTTGACTGTGCACTGGGGGACATTGTGAGACCTTGCAGGACTTTGGGGGTGGGATTATTTTTCCGCTAATATAACTATTTATTTTGGAGATCAGCTGCATTATTAGCAGCTAAAAGGGGACAGATAATAGTTTGAGCTGCAAGTGAAATCATCCAAGCCAGTCTGCAGTCACATTTTTCATTTATAAGTGACATAAGTACTCCAGGCTGAAATCTAGCCTGTCTGGACAATTTCATTCAAGAAAAAAGAAACCAAGCCAGTCTGACAGTCATAGAATTATTTTATTTGAGACAGAGAAATAAGTACTCTGACAACAGGTCCAAGTCAAACAAGAAGCTCGGCCAGAAACAAGCTGCAGTACTGCTGTTACAATTTTTTTCTCTGCCTTTACCTCTCTCTGACACTGGGGGCATCTTAAGGGGGGGGATCATTAGTAGTTTTGGTAATACTGTACGCTGCAGAAAAAAGGCGTGACTTATTGGTCCTGATACGGACTTGTCCTAAAAATGTAACCAGTCCTGGACTTATGCATCCCCCAAATTTTTCAGTCCCTGCAATATGCCTGAATCTGCCTATAGGGATAAACTATGTACAACTGTACATAAGCATGTAAATTTGTATGTGTGACCAGAGCCCAAAGATGGCTTGACACAAAGTTTGCATGCTAAAGGCTAGCTGCTATGTTATGATCAGTCTGAATTTTGAGAGGACTTTTGGGGGCTTGACCATCTCCCACAGTCGTGCTTCAGAATACTAAATCTTGCCAATTTTATCCACTCGACACCTTTCTTCTGCTTTTCCTTTTGAAGTACTTGGACAATCACAAGGTTAGAAACTGCAAGTTGGATGTCAGTTTTACATAGTGACATACAAAAATGCCAGCAGAATAGGCGTAATGGTCTTTCGAGTGTGCTTGATTTTTCAGCACCCGCACTGAGGGCCGATTTTGGTGTCTCCCCCTTTGGGTTATAATGTTCCCAGTCCCAGATGTTTCACCTGTATTGGGCCTGGTCAGATTTACCCTCGCCCTGTACCTGTCCCATCTCCTCTTAAACCTGTCCACAGTCCACCTCTACCAGGTCCCTGGGCAGTGCATTCCATGGCTCCACCACTCTTTCAGTAAAATAACTCCTCCCCTCTGAGCCTGTCCCCTTCCAGCGTACACCCGTGACCTCTCGTTGCCCCATCCTCCTGCCTTCCTTCCTTCCTTTGGAGGACCTTGACTGGGCCTCCCTTACTGACCCCTTTCATGTACTTATAGACTGCTGTCAGTCTCCCCTGTTCCTCCTCTCCTCCAGGGTGTACATGCTGAGCTTCTTGAGCCTCTCCCCCAGGCCCCAGATAATTTTGGTTGCCCTCCTTTGCACCATCTTTAGCAATATAATGTCCCTCTAAGTGTACTGTCCAAAACTGTACACAATACTCGAGGTGTGGCCTAACCAAGCAGTTGTACAGTGGAAGGCTCACTTTGCCTTTCTGGAGGTAATCCCCCCCGGTGATGCATCCCAGCATCCTGTTTGCCCTTGCCACTGCCCTCCTACAGGTCTCCAGTTCATTTTGACATCTACCACTACCACAGGTCCCTCTCGCCTTCTGACTTGAATTGTCTCCTCCCAGGGTATACCCCTGGCCTGGATTTCTGACTCCAGGTGCAGAACCTTGCACTTCCCCACATTGAATTTATTTCAGTTTTCCCCGACCACCTTTCCAGAGCATCCTGGCCCTCCTGCAAGGCCACCCTCTGCTCCTCCACCACTGCACCTGGCTTTGAGTTGTCTGCAGAGACTCCTTTCACTCCTGATCCCCTTCCTTATGTCTGAGACATTGGTGTTGAACAGGAGTGGCCCCAGCACTGACCCTGGGGCACTCCACTAGTAACCCACCTTGGGGATGAGGCTAACCATCCAACCACCACCTGAGTGTGCGAGTCAATTTCCTATCTTAACTGTCTTCTAGTGCATCTACTTCCTGTAGCCATTTTCTGTGCACTTTGTTCCTCTTAACTGATTCTGCTGCGAACGATGGATGTTTCACAACAGCCACAGTTTCTTTAGGTCTGTGGCTGCCATATCACCTATGCTGCTTGGAGGCACTTGTCTGCTGCCTGCTACACACACACACACGCACGCACTCTGTTGGTTCTTATATTGCCACTGAGTGGCAGCTGCATTTCTGCTGCCCTCAGCAGAGCAGGAAGAAAGCACTGTCCTTAACTTACTGCGCTCTGGTGCCTTTTCACAGAGATCCTTACCAACCCCTACAACCGGGGACACGTCAATTTGGTCTGGTCAGTTCTTTCCTTAAGAAGTCGCTCCGGGCAGTTGACTATGGTGGCAAGTGTCCCTTGCAAATTTGTTCCCTGATTTACTCCCATAAGACATTAAACTGGACTGTTGATGCCAGCAGAGGTGCCACTTTTACAGCCCTCTGGTGTATTGGGTCATCTGGTAGGCAAATGGTGCTCACCTGGAGGTTTTGTGTCTACAGTGGGAGCAGATTGCTGGGGAATGAATTTCTCAGGGCTGCAATTGTCCGCAGTGACTTGGGTGGGTAGTTGACAGGAGTGAATTGAAATGTAGTCCCACAACCAAATGGAAAGTGTCTTTAATGATACCATGGGCAGTTTGATATCGTGTTTCACGGTTTACTGCAGTTTTCAGGCCTTATTCTACTCATTTTTAGGGGTGTTTTGAACTGTTCTGTCTCAGCCTGCTCCAATACAAGAGGTCAGAGACTTGTGTATAAAAGAATAGTTCTGTAATGCTGTGATTTACAATAACCACGCAGTATTGTCTGTTATCGTACCATCAAAATTTGATAGTGACGTCCTGTGTATCCTTGTATAAATATTTTATTCTCGCTAATCACAGTGTGTGGGGGGGTGCAGTCTGAATTTGAACTATTTGCCAATTACAACTTGGCAAAGGTTTATAAGTTTATTTTGCCAGACTCGCTTCTCTACCCCTTCACTGTTATCTCTGCTACCAAAGTCCTTGGGGATCAGAAAAAGACCAAGCTGTGGTAATTCGCTTTTCTATATTAACATTGATGATCCTGGTTGTTTCTCCATCTTTTCTTGGGCACATCCCAGTGAGACTCCAAACTCTGTACCCCAGTGACTCTTGAGCATTATGTGTTTAAGCATCGGTGTCACTCTGATGAGACGGCCCTTATGAGTTTGAAAAGGCACTTCTTAATGTACAGTGTACTTCAAGATGGGAAGAAACTATTCTGTTTTTGATTTGAATACTGTCCAGTAACTCTAACCCCCATTACCGTCCCAATTTTGCTAGGTTTTCCTTTCATCACCATATCTTTAATCTGTTAGATGTGACTACTGGCAGGTACAGTCCTGTCTCATGTGGAGACTGAGGCACACCTTACTAGTTGGTTGATGGGTAGGCATATCTAGTCTCCCCAGACAAGTGTCTGAGGTCCTTACTTCAGGCTGCCCTGCAGAAACAAGAGTGACCACAAAAAGTCAGGTACTTTACAGTCCCAGCTGTAGAAAAGTTGGAAAGTGTGACTGGCTTAGACCACCTACATGCCCAGACTCCTGTTTAAAGCTCTAACTTTCAGCTGGATGATCTGAGCGCATTCTAGTTTGAAATGTGGATGGAGGCTTGTAAAGTAACAGGAATTACTGCTGAAGCACATTATGCACTCTTTTGGTAATTATTGTAATAGCTAAGTTTTCTAGCTGTTAATTCTGTCAGAACAGGCAGCTGCCTTGGTGTGTGGGTTTTTTTTTTGGTTTTGGGCATGTCTGTATTGCATCCTCTTTGTATGAAAGGAAGTGTGTGGATTTAAACCATGGGAAGACCTCGGGTCATCGGATTAGAAACTGGTTCATTAAAAATTGCCTGAGTGGGAGTGGTTCTACTACAAGTGCAGGTCCGACTTGTATGCAGTTGGCTTGCACTGTGCACTTGGGTGTACATACGTACTGTGTAGTTGAGTAGCGTGCTAAATTACAGTGCGTCACAAGTTGCTCCGAAATGCATGTTTTGTTAAATGGGCAATTAACAACTTGGAGTAAATCGTCCTGTTTAAGAACTCAATTTGGAAACAAATATTTGTGCAGAAACTCTGCACTTATGTGGGGGAGAACAGAATATAGCAACTGAACTTAGAATCTTAGAACTGGGATCACTCTGGTGCAGAAGACATTTAAAAAAAAAAAAAAAAATTATGCTGTCCTGCATAATTTTGTGCCACTGTAATAATGCAGATGTTGCAAAAGGAGCATTATAATTTAAGGGCAGGAAATGTGTCTGAAACAGATTTTTATTTATGGCATTTTGGTAACTGGGTAAGCCCCCTGAGACCAAAGGTCCCTTTTTCAGGGGCAACCCGGAATAAGTTGTACAGTATTTTTTCAAGCACATGGTCATTGGTAATAAATGGGGCTCTTGAAGCAGTACCCATGTTTATGCACATTTTGTGCATTGGGATGCTGTACATTTTTTTTTTTTTTTTTTTTTTGTCTGAAGGCCCAACCACTTGTTCACCAAGCCCTGGGAGTCCATAGAGAGCTGCACCCCTGTGCCCACACGGCTTGTAATGTAGGAATCTGTAGCGTGTTGGAGTGCTCCATTCTTCTACGGGGCCATGTTTTGAACTACAATTTTTAATGTTTTTAGAGGGCGAATTCAAACAAATTATGGCCACTTTGATGAATTGTTTGAATTCTCTCTAAAAATTCTAGTTTAAAACACTGCCCCATAGAAACCAATGGAGTGCACCCCCGTGCTCTAAAGTTTCTTGCAGTATAAGCCATGCGAGTATCATGGGCATGATTTGAATGTATTTAATGGAGACCCCCCTGAAATTTACCAGGGATTCCCTCTTTTGGCCTGTGGACACCCTATAAGAAAGTCCCTTTCCCCAAAAGAAAAATCCTACCGAGAGCACACATAATGGCAAGACACTGGCAATTTTAAAAATTACATACAGGTACAGAAAAGTTTTTTTCAGTTACTGCTGGTAAGCTGCACAGTAAATTGAAAAATTACTTGGGTAGTAGAACACAGATTATTCAATGGTAAAGAACTACATTACTTTTTTTTCAGTCAAAAGTACATACAGGGATTAATTGGTGAACAGAATTGGTAATTAGCCTGGCTTTCATGCAGCTGGCTTAATGCAGGGAATGTCCTGAAATTCTGAATCTTGAGGAAGGTCGATGCAGGATGGGTTCGCGTGCAGGGTCTGTGCCTTTGTGCTGAGCGATCAGAAAGTTTCTGGAGATGGCCTGGGAGATGGAGAGCAGAGGGGCTCCTATACCTGCTCCTGTGTTGGCTATGGAGGCACTAGTCTGGGCCTAATCTTGCTGAATTGGGTCTGTATCTGGTTTGGCTCCAGCAGTCCGTGGTGGAGTCAGGGCATTGGGTGCTCTGGGTGGGATTTGCATACCAAAGCCTGCATCATATTACCTTGTCTTGGAGAACACGCTATTCCGGAGAGGTTTTCCATTCAGATTCTTCTGGCCGTGGCGTCTGGTACTTCCAAGTAAGTGTGTATTACCAAAAAACAAATCTGGGCCCATGGGCAGAACATCTGACATGGGTGACTGACCACCAGGACCCCCCCAATCCCAATAGAGGATCCAGCCCCCTGGTGGGAGCCCTATTTGCAGAGTGCTGCTGATAATGGTCTCACTGCCGCGGCACCGAATGCCAGGAAATGCAAAACCTTACTGTGAGCGATTACCAGCATTTGGGGCCGCAGCAGTGAGACTGTTGGTATACTGTCAGAGGCACTAATTAGTGTTCTGTGGCATTTTGCCACTGCGCTGTAAGGGGGCACATATGAGCAGGATTGTCCTGCATAGGGTGGGTCCAGAATTTGCGGAGGTACCTAAAAATAGCATAGTTCATGCAACCCCCCCTTAATTTTGAGTCCTGACTTACTGCTTCTAGCAGGCAGCGAGTACTAAATGTTTGACTATACCAGCTGACTCCAACCACAGCCCCTCTCCTACCAGCCACATGAGGTCTGTCAAAACTGGGAGCAAAAGTGAACAGAGGAGCAAATAAGCAGTTGGTGCCTGCAAAAACAGTTGCTCCTGTGGAGCAATCTACATTCATTAACAGGTAAAATGAAGCCAATAAATGCAAGCAAGGGACTGTCACTTGCATCTTGTGGGCTCCTTTAAACAACGTGCAGACTGTTTGCTGTGGCAGCGCCATTGCTTGCACGCAACTCCATACATTATAGAAGCTCCCCACTCCATGACCCAATAGTGTTATGCTTTACAGCATTACCGTATTGAAAAGTTTAAATTAGAAAAGGATATGTTACATGTGTTAACTTGTGCATGGATAGGACCGCTAATGTTTTACCTGCTACAGTGTAGCAAAACACTACACAATTTTCATTCAACTGCTGCACAGTTATGTATAAATCACTTGTTATACATCAGAGTTCACCCCAAACTGGTTGTACATCTGCTTCTCACAAGGTTACCTGCAAACGTTTTACACATTTTTACTGTTGCTACACAAGGTTAGGTTTGTGGAGGCGTTGACTAACTTAGCACTGTGCCCAAACAGCTGGTTAGCACCTCCACAAACCTTTGAACAGCTGGGTCGCCTTTATGCAAGGTACATTTATATCCTGTGCATTGTTGCGTGGTATGCTTTAGTGCACGCACACTAATGGGTTAATACTGTGCCTTCCAGTATGGCTTTATTTCACTATTTCTGTGGTGTAACACTGCAGTTGGTGCACTAACCCGGTTGATACGGTAGTAACTTGTTCCAGTATCCTCCCCCACCTTGGTCTTATTTGCATTTTACTGTATCCTTCCTGCAGCGAGAGTCAGCTACCCAAGTGACAAGAGGCACAGCTGGACGAAAGGAAATTGCTGGAAGAGAAGAAATTTCCTTTCTGAACTTAATATAAAATGATTTGTGTAATGACATCCGTGGTGTGCAATGCTAGATAAACCCAGAGAGCAAAATTTAGCTTTATTAAAGCATCACACACCGAAGGAGTTTAAAATCTCATAATCACTACTCATGTTTCTTTGTAAGTACAATTACTAACAGTCTTGCGCAGGGGTGCGCTTCATTAGAGTGCATGGAGCATGATTTTATAACTGTGGCCATTCAACTTGCCATTTGGTAAAACTGGAGCCAGGGTTCAGCTAAGACTGTTAGTTGAACCCTGGCTCTGGTTTTGCTAAATGGCCACTTCGTACGAAAGCTTTTTTCAATTGCGCTTCACACACTTCAGTGGAGCACACCCTGCACTCTTCCTATAGCTGCATCATATGATGGGTCATGGCCAGCAGGTGGAAAGGGATCGTGCTGCTAGCCCCTTGGGGGGGGGGGGGGAGGCAATTTATTCCTTTCCCCTTGGCATAATTACAGAGGCTGCTTTTAGTACAGAGGGGCTTCCATGGAGGTAAGGGAGTTTCCTCTTTCTAACACTGAGTGATGCTCTTCAACTTGAAACTACTCCTATCCAGTGACTGTTTAGAAAGGACCAACTTTATTTTTTTAAACTCTTGTTTAAACTGAAACTACAAATGAAAGCTATAAGCTGCATGTTAAAGGCATTAAATCTGCATGTTAAAGGCCTTGAACCTGAAGTATTGCTGTACATACTTGCATATAACTAATCTTCCTGGACATAAGTCTCCACCACTCATTCACACTAGTGGGATTGGCGCCGGAGGCACTAAGACCCATCGGGAGCAAACTTTTTGCTGGAGGGTCGGTAGCGAGAGGCGGCGCGAGACAAGCATGAGCAGCTGACTTTCGGCGGTAATGACCATCTCGGCGATTACCCTCCAACCGCCTCAGTTCTTTTTTCCGCCGAGTGCGCTTCAGTGACGACGTCGCTCGCTTGTCGGGAGTCAAACTTCAAACTAGCGCATAGTTTTCAGTTTGTTTTTTTGTAACATTATCACGATAGTAGTATCGCTTAGTTTTATTCTATTTTTCGTAAAATTTTTCTAATATTTAAATTTAACTTACTTGAAGAAGTCTCGGCCTACTGGACGGAGTCGACCATGAGCAGGTCAGGTGACGGTAGGGAGACTTCGTATGAAAGCTGTTCAGTCAGCCGGGCTGGGTCCGGTCAGCCTCCTTCTCCTCAGCGGGGTTCCGACTACGGTCAGTCCGATGCCCGGGGGGATGGGCGGTCCCCGCGGCATAAAATAAACGTCGCATTCTCAGCGCTCGTTCTGCTCGAGCTCTTCTTCGCCCACAGGTCAAAAAGAGAAGGCATCACCGAGGTCGCCTCTGGTATGTCTGCGCTGACGGTCGGTTATCGTGCTAGTTGCCGGTCTCCTTCTTCGGTCGCCAACTTCCGATAATCGCGTGCCTCGACATCGAGCCCCTCCCGCCTATAGGTAGGGCTCCAGATGAGCAGTTTCATCAGTGGGCCGCTCTTATGGGCGATGGGCTCGGAGGTTGGTTCTTCTGCCTGGCTCGGTTACCTCGGAGCCCTCGGGCTCCTCCGGCGATCAGGTAGGGCGGTTGGACCTTCCTAGTCGCGCGGCGCCTTCTTCGGTGCTAGCGACTCCGTGCTTAGGTGTTTCCCCCTCACATGGCTCGGCGGCGCAGGGCCTCACCGATGCCCTTATCTCTAGTATTTTCCTTCTCTTGTTTTCCAGGTTCCCGGGCTTTCCGGCGCCTTCTGCAGGGTCTGTGGCCGTGTCGGGCGCCGTTTTGAAACGCCCGGAGCTTGCGGCGCCCGTTAGCGGCGCGCGTGGTCTCGGCGCCGTTGGTGGCGCCCGCGTTGTCTCCAGGCGCGCCGCGAGTAAACCCGTTAGATCGAAGCCGGCGCCGTTAAACAGCGTCGTCTGCGATGCCGTTGGCGTCGTCTGCGATGCCGTTAGCGGCGTCGTCTGCGATACCGTTCGCGGCGTCGTCAGCGCGCCGTTAGCCCGCGCGCCGTCGCCTTGTCGTCCGCTAGCGCCCGCCCGGCGTTCGCGAGGAGCAGCGTGCCTCTTGGCGCCCGTCGCCTCCTCGGTGCCGTCTTCAGCCCGTTTTGCCGTCTCGGCGCCGGCAGCCCTTGGGGACTCTCCTTGTTTTTCTGCCATTTCCTCCTCTCTAATTTTCACTCCTTTCCTGTCCAAACAGTCCTTTCTGGGCCATCAGGAGATGATGTTGAGCCTGACCCAGACCTTCGGTTGGGTAATGAAGTGGAGGAAACAGGATCTTTCTTTGCTACAGAGCCTGTGGTCGAGGACCTGTCCTTTAAGTCTCTGTTGAAGAACCTGGGATCCACTCTTTCTCTCCAGACTACAGACATCGATCCTGGGAAGATATTAAGACTCCAGTATCTTCATGCTTCGGAGATCCCTACGGATTTGACTCCTCCGATTCAGCCTTCCTTCGAGGCGCTGTCTCAAATGGTATGGAATAACCCTGCTCTTACTCCCTCAGTGGCTAAATCCATTGATAAGAAGTATTCAGCTCCCAAGGATCGTCCCATTTTGGCATCCCAGGCCTCTTGGATCCTATTGTAGTCCTGGCAGAGAATGACAAGGCGGTTCTTCCTCAAACTACTACAGCTCGACCTATTAACAAAGAGTCTCGTAAGATTGATACATTAGGTAAGAGAGTCTTTGCTGCCTCCACTCTAAGTATGTGTGCAGTTATCAAGGCTATTTTTCTCAGTATGAGTATATCCTGTAGCACTCTATGAAAAGAATGGTTGGAAGCTCTTCCAGATCCGGATTCCAAGTCAGAGCTTCTTCTGACCGTTATTAGAGTATTGGAGTCCAATAACCAACAGGTCAAAGCTGCCATGGACGCTTTCGACACTGCTTCTCGCCTCAGCAGCCGCTGATTTGTACTCGGCGCCATTCCTGGCTGCGTACTTCTGGCTTCGACAATGATGCTCAGCAGCAGGTGATGGCGCTGCCTTTTGATGGCTCCTTTCTTTTGGCCCTCAGGTGGAGCAAGCCTAGAGGCCACTCAGAAGACTAGATCGCCATTAAGTTGGCCAGACCTCCGCCTGCCCCTCCGGGGCATGTGAACAGACGTCAGTTTCATAGTCGTCAGTCCTTTCGAGGCAGAGGCAGGGGAAGCTTCCATAAAAGCCAACCTGCCCAACCTCAAAAGAAGACGCAGCAGAAAGCGCAGGGACCTAAAGCTCCCAGCGCTACCTTATGAGTCGTTGGCCCAAGTTCCATCCACTCTGCCCGAGGTGGAACTTTCTCCTCCGGTGGGAGGTCGTCTGATGTACTTCTACAACCAGTGGAAGTCCATAACCTCAGACAAATGGGTTCTTCGGATAATTCGCGAGGGTTACTCTCTCAATTTCTTGGAACCCCCCCCGAATTGTCCTCCCATACGACAACCCAGGTTGTCGGCCTCTCAGTCAGATCTCCTCACCGCGGAGATCCAGGGCCTTCTGAACAACAGGGCAATAGAACTGGTGCCCCCGCATCTGCGAAACACAGGGTTCTACTCCCATTACTTTCTGGTTCCAAAGAAATCTGGGGGGATGCGCCCCATTCTAGACCTCAGAAAGTTAAACAAATTCCTCCCCAGGGAGAAATTCAAGATGATTTCCCTAGGTACCCTGTTACCCTTGCTGCATCAGCACGACTGGCTGGCCCTCTGGATATGCAGGATGCTTACCAGCATATCCCGTCCACCCGACCCACAGAAATTCCTCAGGTTTGTAGCTTTGGGTCAGCATTATCAGTTCAGAGTCCTGCCCTTTGGGCTATCCTCGGCGAGTTTTCTAAAGTGTTGTGCAGTTCTCACGGCGCATCTCAGGAAAAGTCGGACTCCGGTGTTTCCCTACCTGGACGATTGGCTTCTAGCAAGCCCTTCCGGCCAAGGGACTTTGGAAGCCGTGCAAACGACTTCTCGTCTTCTCGCGTCCATGGGAGTTCTGCTGAATTTGAAGAAATCTCAACTGCAACCCTCCCAGAGGCTCCTTTTCATAGGGACGCTTCTAGACACCTCTTCAGCGAAGGCTTTCCTTCCAGAGGACAGAAGACTCGACATCCTTCGTATGGCCCGTTACATCAGGGAGAACCAATCAGTTACAGCTCTTCGATGCAACATGTTGGGTCTCATGACGTCCTCGGTCTTCACTGTCCCTCTGGCCCGACTGCGACATGAGAACCACCCAGTGGATGCTCTCCACTCAGTGGTCCCGACCTCACCCCCAGTCTTATCCCATCAAGGTGACGGAGCCCTTGAAGGTCTCTCACCTGGTGGTCTCAAGAGAGCAATCTCCTGGAAGGATTCCCCTTGCTCCCCGGATCATCAGATCTCCATCACCACAGATGCATCGCTAATGGGATGGGGAGCTCACTTCTCTCCTCCACTCAAGGTGTATGGACTCAGTTGAAACTCATCTCCACATAAATGTCCTGGAGATGAGAGCGTCCTCTATGCAATCCGAGCTCTGAAGGATGTCCTTTGTCACAAGAACATTCTCCTTCAAACGGACAACAAAGCAGTGATGTATTACATCAACAAGCAAGGCGGTGCTCATTCTTATCCCTTTGCAGGGAAGCAATGAGGGTGTGGGAGTGGTGCTGGAGCACAAGTCTCTGATTCAAGCGGGTTTATCTGCCAGGTATACAAAGCGACCTAGCAGATCACCTCAGCAGAACGGAGGCAGACCTCACAGTGGTCTCTCGATCCAGCCGTAGCTCGTCCCTGTTCAAAGAGTGGGGACTCCAGACCTGGACCTTTTGCATCCCCACTCAACGCAAAACTGCCTCTCTTCTGCTCCAGGAAATCCAGGGCCTGGCATTTTCTGTCAGGATGCGTTCAGGCTGCGGTGGACAAACCGCTTTACGCCCTTCCACCACTTCCTCTAATCCAGAGAGTACTCCTCAAGTTCGAGTCTCAGGGGACCAAGATGATTCTCATTGCTCCTTCCTGGCCTCGCAACTATGGTTTCTCTACTCAACAGTATGTTAGCAGCCTCTCCGAGACCACTTCTTTTGCGAATCAGTCTTCTGACTCAGGGTTCGTTGGTCCATCCCAACCTGAAATCACTTCACCTTCATGCTTGGCTCCTGAAGAGATAGAAGTGAATCGGTTCCGCGTCTCGTAGAGTCTCAGACATCCTTCTGGCTGCTCGGAAGCCAGCCACCAGCGTCGCTTCAAATGGGCATTTTCTCTCTGTGTCAAAATCCTCTTGGAATCCTTTTTCCTGTCCTCCTGGCAAGGTTCTGAGTATCTTTTGGACCTATCAAACTTAGGTCTTCAATACTCCACAGTTAAAGTTCACCTTAGTGCCATCTCAGCGTTCCATGAGCGGTTTCTTCCTTAACTCTGGCTCAGTTACCTATGGTGAAGAGATTTCTTAAGGGATTCTCCATACCAGACCCTGTTAAGCGTCCAGTTGCAGCCTGGGACATTAACCTGGTGCTGGACATGCTCACTCGGAAGCCTTTCGAACCCTTAGCTACCTGTGAGCTAAAATTTCTTACCTGGAAGACTGCCTTCCTGGTGGCCATTACCTCAGCCCCCAGGGTCTCTGAGATACATGCACTGGTTACGGACCCTCCGTATACTGTATTCCATAAGGACAAGGTAGTTCTCCGTACTCATCCTAAATTTCTTCCCAAGGTTGTGTCAGAATTCCATCTGAACCAACCTCTGGTACTCTCCGCTTACTTCTAATTTCCAAAATGAAGGGGAACAGAGCTCTTCATTCCTTGGATGTTAAGAGAGCCTTGCGGTTCTATTTAGATAGAACCAAGGATGTTCGAAGACTCAGCAACTGTTCGTTTCTTTCAGCGACACCGGCTGGGTCAACCTGTAGCTATTAGATGTATCTCTTCATGGTTAGTGGCATGCCTTCGTCATTGCTATTCCATGGCTCAAGTTAAATTAGAAGGTAGAGTGTACGCTCACTCTACTAGGGCGGTCGCGGCATCCCTAGCGGAAATTCGCAATGTTCCTATTGCAGATATATGCAACGCCGCTACCTGGAGCTCAGTGCATACTAGTTAAGCACTATGCACTGGATGTTCATGCCAGGCGACATCCGTATTGCAGAACTATCCTTAATGGGCTTCTATCTTAGACGCGTGAGCTCTGGCTTTCCTGCCGCCTTTTGGGGGATTATCAGCTTGGTACTCTCCCACTGAGTGTGAATGAGTGGTGGAGACTTATGTCAGGAAGATAGGAAAATTACGTACCTACCCGTAATTCTTGATCTTCTTGGACGAGTCTCCACCACTCATTCACACGCCCACCTCCATCCCCGAAATCATCATTGTATTGGTCTTCACTCCTCAAATCTTTTAGGCCGTGAGGACTTCTTTGCTGACCCTTCTTACACGGGTCATACGGACTATCTTATGTCCGCTTTTTAATGTTAGGTTTACCCTTTTACGTTGAGTTGCGCTGCACCTCCTTGGTAAAAAGGTACTGAAGTGATTGGAGGGTCGTCGCCGAGATGGTCATTACCGCTCGAGCCGCTGCTCGCGCGCGCCGTGTCTCGCGGGCGCTCGCCTCCTCACACCCTCCAGCAAAAGTTTGCTCCCGATGGGTCTTAGTGCCTCCGGCGCCAATCCCACTAGTGTGAATGAGTGGTGGAGACTCGTCCAAGAAGATCAAGAATTACGGTAGGTTCGTAATTTTCCTTTCTCCACCCCCCCCAAAAAAAGGGGTACTTGACTTATCTGCAGGATTTAGTATGTGAAGGTTTTTACCAATTCTGCCCACAAAGGCAGATCTTACTTCGAGAGGGCTCTTGCAGTAGGTAATTACATATGAGTGACGGCGGCAGGACCCCATGGAAAAATTCTAGCTAGCGGTCTCTGGCGAGGGACCGCCCCCACATCAGGTGACTGGCGTCAGATGTCTGTATAAAGGGGCGGTCCCTCACGCCCACCTTCCAGTTCTTTCCTGCTGTTAGCTTACGCCAGCGCCTCGCAGAAAATTTCCCTGCTTGTCAGGCCCTTTTGTCTGTTTTACTGAGTTTTTTTCGCTTTTTCTACCATAACCGTCAGTCATCTGTCGGTGTATGTCGTCCCCTACACCCTCCGAGCACAAAAATAAGTGCGACTCGTGTGGCGCCCAACTCCCGCACGAGGACGGCCATTCCCTGTGCCTTTTTGTCTTAAGCCCCGACCATCAAGTTGAGAAGTGCCAGCACTGCCTGAGTTTCAACGCGGCCACCCGGAGAAGGCGGCAGCAGTCCCTGGAGGCCCACGTTCTCAAAGATGAGCTCCATGGAAAAGGAACTCTCAACTTGCAGGCGCCATCTTCCCCTGAAGGCCATCGCAAGAGAAAGGACAAAGAAAAGCACGGGACAAGGGCCCTCTCCCACCGCGACTCCCTCGGTCGCTGTGTTAAAGGTAAAGTGTCCCCGGGACCACTTCCTAGACGGCCGCCTTAGAGGTTTCAAAGGCGGCGTCTGCCTGCCCGTCTGGCTCGCGCTTGGGCCCTTTGGGCATCTCCGGGCTCTTGGAGGCTTCCGTCCTCAGTAAAGCTGCAGTTTCCTGGCCTACTGGCGTGGGCAGCTCCGATGAGCCGGACGTAGGCTCCTCCGTTCGCACGGAGAAGGTCGGTAAGTCGACTGACCTTTTGGGGCGGCACACAACCCCTCTTCTGCCAGACCAGACCGCTTCTCCTTTGCGCCCTGCCTCTGGCGAAGGATCCATCAAGTCAGACGAAGGGCCCTCCGTCCGCCCAGATCCTGCTGACGACTCATGTCGGTCCGCCCGATGTCCACACAGCAGATGAGCAGACACCTGACCCTCCCACATCAGTCGTTCCCGGCTCCCCGCAGCCTTTGCTGCCCTCTGGGGACCCGGAGTCTCCTCTGGCCGACCCCCGGGGACTTTTCCCCTCCTTCCCCAGGTGAGGCTGAGGTCCTGGTTCCACCTCCAGATCAGCCTCCTGCTGGTCTGACGTCTGTTCCCTGTACTCGGGTTCCGACATCAGTACCTCGGACGCCAGCCCCAACACAGGTAGTGCTGACCCCAGGCGATATCCAGCTTCCGCATGTCGCCCCAACGCTGGGCCCTCCACCCCTGGGCCATCTGCTTAGACAGCCCCCGATCCCAGGCATCACCCAGTCATATCCCGACATCATTGTACCCGGGACTGCAGTATCAGACTGCAGAGTACTCTGCGCCCGGCTTCTGCCGAGCGGGTTATGGATACTACCATATGGGTATAACCCATACCTTGTCCCCTCTTCCATCACCCCCGCCTCAGCCACCAGTGGATTTGCAGGAGACTAGCCTCCTGGTGAGCTGAGGCCAAGGCTCAGCTCACCAGAGAGATGGAGTCATCTTCCAACGACTGTGCCGGTTCAGGTTCCCGTACGTCCACGGCGACAAACTCTCTCCTCCTCCTCCAGACACCAGGGATACCTCTTCTGGGTCCAGAGAGGGGCAGGACACGCTTCCCCTAGGGCTCCGTTCCTCCCCCTAGACGGGAAAGGGAGTCTTCAGTTTCTTCCTCCACCTCCTGACGCCTCTGCCTCCGGCTGCTCAGAGAGGGATGACTAGCCCCGCTCTCCGTCAAAGCCCAGGCCAAGGACTGCTCCGAAGTCTCTTCCAGAGGATCCTTCTTTCACAGAGCTCCTATGTCAAATCCAGGCAGTACATAAGTGGCAGTCCTTGGAGCCAGACCCAAGGCGGTTGAAACCCACTGAGCATCTGGATCTGCCCGTCACAGCGCCCACCTTGGTGCCACCCTGGATTGAGCCTCATGCCCACCTTGTTGCCACTATTTGGAAACAGTCAGCATTAGCCCCTCTTCCTCGGAAGTCGAACAGGCTATACCAGGCTCCAGAGAGTCTACTTTTTAGATTCCCACCCTCAAGCTGACTGTCGTGATTAGTGCTGCTCACGGCCGGTCAGCTAATCCAAAACACCTTAGCTCTTCGCCACCTGATAAAGAATCTCGCCTTCTGGTTCAGTAGGAAAGATTTTCGCTGCTTCCACGCTGGGGATCAGGGCCCTGAACTATGGTCACATAGGGGACTACCAGAAGGCAATTCTTTCTGAGGTGGAAGCCAAGTTGGACTCCCTGCCGGACTCTTAAGTCAAGCAGGAACTGTCTGACCTTGTCTGCTCTGCACATTCAGCCAGTCGACACATGCGTCGTGCGACTTACGATGCAGTGGACACTGCTGGATGGAGCTCAGCTTTCGCCATAGGCTTACGACGTCATGCTTGGCTTTGTGTGTCAAGGTTGGTCCTGGAAGTGCAGTCCGCTATCCAGGAAATGCCCTTAAAGGGGGTCGGTGCTTTTTGGAGGTGATGTCAAGGACATCACTGATCTGCAGGAGAAGGGGACTGCACTAAAGTCTGACTCAATGTACCATCCCCCTCAACCACAGCGCCGTTCCTTTCACAGACTGAATCGGCCCAAAGCGGGCCACTAAACACCAGACCCCCTCAGCTGCCAAGCCCCCTCCGCCCAAAAAAGCAGCAGGGGCTTCAGCTGCGGCGCTGCCCCATACCACCGGACTTCTTCCCTCTCCCACAGCCTTCAGGCTTCCTAGAGGAACCGGTAGGAGGGAGGTTCTCCCTCCACCTTCCGGGCTGGGAGAGGATAACAGATTCATGGGTGCTCCAGCTAGTCGCAGAAGGACACTCAAGTTTCTTCAGAAACCACCTCTTCACCCTCCCCAGAGGTCGTCATATTCTCGAACATCATCTTCTGGTCCAGGAAGAGATTTCAGCTCTGCCAAAAGAGGCTATAGAACCCGTCTCTCTCTTCTCCCCTTCCCTCCAGGGAACGGGTTACTATTCCCATTTCTTCCTGGTCCTGAAGAAGACAGGAGATGCAAGACCCATCCTAGATCTCGGTTCCCTGAACCTGTTCGTGGAATACAAGAGGTTCAGAATACTCTCACTGCAGAGTCTTCCCCCATCCCACCGCAAATATCTCCATTTTGCTTTCCAGGGGGACCACTACCAGTTCAAGGCACTTCCATTTGGCCTCTTCTCGGCTCCCAGAGTATTTACCAAATGCCTGGCATTGGTGGCGGCCTACCTGCATACCGGAGAGTGCAGGTTTTCCCGTACCCGGATGACTGGCTCCTGGCGGCCTCGTCCAGGGAGGAACTCCTGTGCTGCTTTTGCCTTACCCAACAGGTCTTTGCCTGCCTGGGTATTACCATCAACCATTTCAAGTCTCATTTGATCCCATCCCAGAGACTCCAGTTTATCGGGGCGATACCGGACACGACCCTGGGCAGGGCCTTCCTGCCGCCAGACAGGGCGGCCACTATATTCAGTCACTAGACTCGGGTAAGCCTGTTGTCCGGCCACAGGCGAGTCACTGCAAGGTCGGTTCTTCGCCTTCTCTGGCTCATGGCGGCTGTTATCCCGACAGCTCCTCGCGCTCTGCTCCACATGAGGGTTTCCCAGTGGACGCTTTACTCCCAATGGGATCAGTTGGCGGACGACTTGGATCAGCTAGTTCTGGTCTCCTCTCCCATGGTTCGAGACTTGCAGTGGTGGATGGTCAGAGAACCTGTTTCGGGGGGTTTCATTCTTCATTCCTCCCCCCTGCCAGACTCTGACTACAGATGCCTCGGGCGAAGGTTGGGGAGCCCATCTTGGTCCTCATCGGACCCAGGGCTCTTGGTCCAAGCTCGAACAAATCCTTCACATAAATGTGCTAGAGCTTCAGGCAGTACTGTATGCCCTCCACCTGTGTCTCCTTCCAGGCCACCTAGCTGTCCAGACGGACAATGTGTGTGGTATGGTACATCAACAAACAGGGAGGGACTTGATCCCACCCTCTTTGCAGGGAAGCAATGAGTGTGTGGGACTGGACAGTATAGCACGACCTTCACCTCACAGCAATTCATGTTCCGGGAGTTGATAACTCCTTGGCAGACTAGCTGAGTCGCTCGTCTGCCCAGGCCCATGAGTGGGAATTGGATCAAGGGGTCCTAGATGATATCTTTCTACGCTGGGGAACACCACAGGTAGACCTGCTTGCTTCCCCTCAAAACGCAAAGCTTCCAGTCTTCTTGCTCGTTCAAAAGCGAGGCATTTTCTGGAGAGATGCTCTCTCTAGATTGTAAGGACAGATTCGTCTATGCCTTTCCCCTAATTCCTTTGATCCCCAAGGGTCTTGCAGAAAGTAGGATCAGAAGGAGCATGAATGATTCTGATCGCTCCTTTCTGGCCCAGGCAAGTTTGGTTCTCTTTTGCAGCAATTCTCAGAGGAACTGCCACTTCCTGTCACAAGGTTTGCTGACCCAGGATCAAAGGACCCTGGTCCATCCAAGTCTGAGGTCCCTTCAGCTTCATGCATGGCTCCTGCAGACATAGCTCAGACCTGCTTTGGAGTTTCTCCCCAGGTGGCAGAGATTCTGGTGGAGGCTAGGAAACCTTCCACCAGGTCTACCTATGCCATGAAGTGGAAAAGATTCACAATTTGGGCTGCTTCAAAAGACGTTGAGCCTTTCTCCTGCCCTGTTGGTCGTCTGCTGGAGTACCTGTGCCATCTCCTAGATCGGGGTCTTAGTCATTCCTCCCTGAAAGTCCACATGGCAGCCATTTTGGCCTATCATGTTCCCTTTGCAGACGGAACGTTTGCTCAGCTGGAAGTCTCTAAGACTTTCCTCAGAGGGGTTCTCCATCTGAGACCTCCTATCAGAGTTCCTGCCCCTCCTTGGGATTTGAATTTTGTTCTTCAGAAACTAACTCTGCCTCCCTTTGAGCTGGCAGCTTCCGCAGACTTGAAGTTCCTTTCCTGGAAGACACTTTTTCTTGTGGCCATTACCTCTGCTCGGAGGATTTCCGAGCTCTAGGCCCTAATGTGTAAAATTCCATACTTAATTTTGCACAAGGAACGTGTGGCTCTGCGTAACAATCCTAAATTTCTCCCCAAGTTGGTAGCAGAATCTACTCTGAACCAGTCCATAGAGTTACCCGCCTTTTTTACAGTACTCCAGTCAAGGGGAGTATTTGTTACATACTATGGATGTTCACTGGATTCTGAGATACTACACTAACAGGACGAAGGATCTCAGAAAGACAGATAGGCTCTGTCTCTTTTGCTCCGAAAAGGGAAGGCAATGTTGTTTCTAAGCAATGCCTATCCAAATGGTTGGCTCATTGCATCACTTTCTGTTATGACAAGTACAAGACTCTCCTGGGTCAAGTCAGAGGCCACTCCACCAGAGGAGTCGCTGCCTCAGCGGCTTGTTTCAAGAATGTGTTGGCAGCAGACATCTGTGCTGCCGCCACCTGGACCTCCGTCCATACCTTTACGAAACATTACAGTTTGGATATTGCCTCTCGACGTAGAGCAGGCTTCAGGCTGGCTGTTCTGCAAGGCCTCCTTTCTTAAGGCCTTCACAGCTAGAGGATCTACTTTAAGTAGCTTTCCTCCTCCTATGTGCTTCCTGTTCCAGACTGCTTGGGACTCGGTCCTATATGTAATTACCTACTGCAAGAGCCCTCTCGAAGTAAGATAGTACAGTTTTATGTAAGAACTTGCTGTAACAGTAGATCTTCGAGAGAGGCTCTTGCAGTAGGTAATACCTTCCTGCCCTCCATCCCCCTAAGCTTTTTAGCTCCTTTTCCATTTAAGAAATATCTGCTTCTATCTTGTCCAGCCTGTGAGGGACCGCCCCTTTATACTGACTTCTCCTGACACCGGTCACCTGACGTGGGGGCGGTCCCTCACCAGGGATGATCTAGAAATTTTTCCATGGGGTCCTGCCGCCTGACGGCGTCGGTCCTATATGTAATTACCTACTGTAAGAGCCTCTCGCGAAGATCTACTGTTACGGTAAGTTCTTACATAACTCTACTATTCTCTGCCTTCCCATTTTTCCATTTCATTTTGGGCAGCAAAATGTTGAAATTTGCTAACAAAAAAACTTCAGAAGGAAAAGGGAGGTTGTGTTACAGGTGGGGTGTATAAACGGTAAATGAAGAGAACTACAGATTATAGAAGGGTGCAATTATTTGTTCAGTTTCTAGTTTAACAAATCCCATTCCACCTTTGTTAAATAAGGGGTTCTTTGGATACATTGGGGGAAAACGAAGGGTGAAGGGGCAGATTAGCAGGATTAAAACAGGGGAGGGATGGGCACAAGATCCAGGGGAGCAGAGCTGAGCTACTAAATGAGTACTTCTCCTCAGTTTTCACCAAGGAAAATGGGGGCCTGCATCATCGTGGGAGGAGATGGTGAAACTGTGGGGGGCCTTTGCCGATCGTCTGGCCTGGGAGAGGATGGGCCATCACTGGTGGGGGGGGGGGGCAAGGCAGGGGGACGAGGTAGCAGAGATGGAAATCATGGCAGAGTGAGGGAAGCCCTTGGGTCCCTTAAGACTGAGAAAGCACCAGGGCCAGATAAATTACATCCCAGAGTGCTGAAGGAACTGGCAGATGTCCTGGCAAAACCCCTGGCGGAGCTTTTCAGCATCTCTCTGAGGACTGGGTGGGTGCCCCAGGACTGGAAGGTGGCACATATAGTGCCTATACACAAGTGGGGATCAAGGGAGGTGGCAGGGAACTACAGGCCCATCAGCCTGACATTGGTGGTGGGCAAGGTGATGGAGGGCATTGTCAAGGAGAGGCTGGGGGGGACCTGGAAAAGTCGGGGTGCCTGGACGATAGACAGCATGGATTCGTCCCAGGAAAATCATGTCAGACAAACCTTGTGGAGTTCTATGACTGGGTGACGAGAGCCTTGGACATGGGTAGACCGGTGGACATCCTCTATCTTGACTTCAGCAAGGCATTTGACTCTGTTCCTCGCGGGGGCCTGTTGAATAAGCTGGGAGAAATGGGGGTGGGGAACCAGATGATCAGATGGATAGGCAGTTGGCTCCAGGACCGGATGGGTGGTGGGATAGTCTCATCCCCAAGGAGGGTCATTAGTGGGGTCCCTCAGGGATCAGTCCTTGGGCCCATTCTGTTCAATGCCTATGCCTCTGACATAAGGAAGGGTATCAGGAGTGAGAAGAGTCTCTTTGCGGATGACTCAAAACTGGGGGTGGTGGTGGATGGGGAGGGTGGCCCTACAAGGGGACCTGGAGGCTCTGGAAAAGTGGTCTAGAAAGTGGAAGCTGAGGTTTAATGCAGGAAAGTGCAAGGTACTGCATCTGGGAGCCCGAAACCTGGGCCAAGAGTACACTCCGGGGGGGGGGAGATGCTAAAAGTCTCAATGGCTGAGTGGGACTGGGGGGGTGGATGTCGAGAAGAACAACTCTGAGACTTGTAGGAGGGCAGTGGCCAAGGCCAACAGGATGCTGGGATGCATTGCTAGGGGATCACCTCCAGAAGGGAAGTGATACTCCCCTTGTATAACTGCTTGGTGAGGCCGCACCTTAAGTACTGCGTGCAGTTTTGGAGGCCACACTTAAATAGGGACATTGAACTCCTGGAGATGGTCCAGAGGAGGGCAGCCTAAATGATCTGGGGCTTGGGGGACAGGACCAATGGGGAGAGGCTCTAAGAACTAAATATGTACACATTGGAAGAGAGCAGGGACATGATAGAGATCTTCAAGTACATGAAGGGGTGAAATAGGGGAGAAGCAGTCAACGTGTTCGAAGGAAGGGGGGCAACTAGAGGGCATGGGTGGAAACTGGAGGGGGGGATTCAGGAGAGAAGAGGTGCTACTTCACTGAGAGGGTGGTGGAGCCATGGAATGAGCTGCCCAGGGGGCTGGTGAAGGCAGAGACGGTGGAGGGGTTCAAGAGGGGGTGGGACGGGTACAGGGAAGGGTTCTGGATGCAAAGTCCTGTGCAGTGGGAATATCCAGGACTGGGAAGGGAGAAGACGAGGGAGGCAGAAAGATCAGCTCACAGGGTGGGGGCTGACCAAATGAGCAGACGCGAAAGACCGTTTGGCCTATTCTGCTGACATTTTAGTATATTGGTATAAATGGAAAGGAGATGGCGAAAGCACTTTCTGTGAGGGCAGTTGAATGTGTGCTTGTACTGAGAAATTTGATTGCATATTGCAGCCCTGTTATCTGGAATTGAATCAAGTCCGTATTTGTAGTAAGATACTTTAGTTGGTTCAGTGTCCAAGGGTTGAAATGAGGGTTTTGCTTGCTGGAGCACAGTGGTTACTGGGCACTGCTACGTGTCACCAGGAGCTATGTTTGGTGCACTGTGAATAGTGTCCTTTTCATCTTGCAGTGAGTAGCAGTAGGTGTGGCTTTGCAAGCAAGTTTTCAGTCTGCTGCTGCCCACCCTTTGTGGAAGGGGCAGGTGCTGCAGTTGGGCTCTGGAGGCTTTCTCAGGTGCAAAATCTCCCAGTTCATATTTGCCGTATAGTATATTCAGGGCTCTGCTGATGCGGCCTTGGTCCCAGCAATGGTGGAGAATTCCTGAAGGAGTTTGTGGACTTTGTCTACGTAGCGTTGGAGTAGCCCAGGTGGTTAATACTGGGCGACTTCAACGCTTGGGTGGACTATGAACTCTCGCCTATTGGGAAAAACCACTTCCAGCTTATGACAATATTGGGCCTTACACAGGTTGTTACTTCTGCTACTCATGTAGGGGGTCACTCATTGGATCTAGTGTTCCTACTGGAGTTGGAAGTCGCACATTTGGGGGTGGAACCAAATGTGTGGACGGTCCATCATACCATCATAGCTTCGGGGCACCCCTAAATAGGCCTACCCCTACAGAGATGTTACAGTATCGCCCTTTAAGGGGAATTACACCAGAAGGCCTTTTGGCAGTATTGGACCTATCTGATATTTCGAGTGAGTGCATGGTTCCAGGGGATCTTGTACTTGCCTATAATAAGGCTGTGGGTGATGCCCTGGATCAAATTGCACCTGTTCGCATTCGTCCGCTCATTCGGCACCTAAGATCTCCATGGTTTGATTCTTTGAAGGAGCTGAGGATAGTAGGGCGAAGGCTAGTGAGCTTGGCAAAAGTCCGGCCTGGATGCTGACAGGCTTAGATTGATGGACCATTATAGAGTCTTATCAATCAGCAATCACCCATACGAAGGCAGAATTCCTGTCCAGGGAGATTGCTGCTGCGCGGAATCGACCAGCTCAGCTCTTTCAGACTGTCGACAGATTGTGTAATCCACTCTGTCTACAGTCTGGAAGAGATTTTTCACAGATTAAGTGTGGTGAACTTGCTAGATTCTTCACAGTTAAGATTGCCAGCATCAGATTGGGCATCTGTCCAGCTCTCTCCAGGGAGTTGTGGCGATCGGCAAGAGGAAGCAAGCCCTTGTGTCACCTGGTCTGACTTTAGTAGGCCGGCATTCATGGATGTTGAGGATTATTCAGACTGTACGACCAACCAGCTGTAGTTAGGATCTGGGCCCTACGCCACTTAATAGGTGGTTGGATGTTATCTGCCCGATCCTTGCTGAAATTGTCTGGGAGTCTTTGGAGCAAAGGGTTTTCCCTGCCTCCTTAAAGGTGGCAGTCGTTCAACCACTCCTTTATATAAAAAAAAAAAAAAAACCTTCACTGAATCCAGACGTCCCAGGTAACTACAGACCTATCTCTAACCTGCCCTTTATGGGTAAGGTTATTGAAAAGGTGGTTGCAATACAGTTGGATGACCATCTTATGAATCACATCTATGAAGCTTTCCAGTTGGGGTTTAGGAAAAGACATAGTACAGAGTGCTCTTGTCCAGGTTTTAAATGATCTAATTGTGGGAGATCAAAAGGCTCGTACTATTCTAGTCCTTGATCTCTCTGCAGCATTTGATACTGTGGACCATGGCGTGCTGTTGGAGCACCTGCGCTCTTTGTGGACTCTCTGGTACAGTCTTGCATTGGTTTCGATCCTTCCTCATGTGGCGGGCTCTGGATTGTTATGGGGATTTATTCCTCTGAAACCATCTTTCTGTCCTGTGGGGTGCTGCAGGGCTCCATTTTGGGGGCCCAATTTAGCAGTCTATATGCTACCATTAGGAGATATCATTAGGCGTTAGTCTAGGACGGTTTTCACTGCTATGTAGATGATACCCAGCTGTATTTGTCCTTTACTCCCAGTCAAGTTGATGCAGTCCCTCTGCTTAACAGCTGTCTAGCCAAAATCAGTGACTGGATGAGCGCCAGTTGGCTGAGGTTAAACCCGGATAAGACCGAGGTGTTGGTCGTGAACCCAGGTCGCCTTGAGGTGGGCCATAGGGCTGAAGTACCATCAGGCCTTTGGCTTGGTGGTGCCCAGCTTTTGACCTCAGGCCAGGTGCACAACCTGGGCGTTATTGTTGGCAGCTAAGTCCTCTTCTCCTCCCCCCCCCCCCCAATCTGAGGAATATCGCCCGGGTTAAACACCTGGTTCCTTCAGCTGACCTTCCCACTCAGGTCCACACCTTTGTGACCACTCGCCTTGATTACTGCAGTTCCCTTTACCTGGGGCTGCCAGGGGTTTATATTGGTCGCCTGCAGCTAGTGCAGAAGGCAGCAGCCAGGCTTTTGACTGGGATATCTAGACATAGTCATATTACGTCTGTTCTACGCAGGATGCACTGGCTGCCGGTACAATGGCGAATCACTTTCAAGGTCTGGTTACTGACCTATAGAGCCCTACACGAACAGGGACCTCAGTATCTGAAAGATCTCCTTACTCCCTACTGCCCCTCTTGCTGACTCTGATCTGCCGACATGGGATTGCTAGAGAATCCCAGGGTTCGTTTGAAGACGTCTGGAGCTCGTGCATTTTCATATGCTGCTCCTACCCTGTGGAATTCTCTACCTCGTCTGATACGAAGCTGCCTGACCGAGAGTTTTAAAGCTGAGTTGAAAACTTTTTTATTTGCAAAAGTTTATGGCGTATGATTTTATATTAATATTGTATTTGTTTTATTTGTAAAGCACTTTGATCTTTGGAAGAGTGTTTAAAATAAATTTTTACTTATTTGGTCGCAGTTTTGCAGACGGTATTCTTCCCCCACCTGCTTTCTTGTTTGGGTACTGCTTTTTAGAACCTAGTTGTACTGATTACCCATTGACAGTGTGGAGCGCTACAGAAAGATTGTCATACTTACTGTTTTCCTTTTCTGTTAGCTCCTATATTGTCACTGAGGCTAACCCAGGAGCCTCACTCCTGTGGTGAACACTGTCCTGTATCTGTTTGCAAGTCTGTCTGGGCATCCCTCTTCATTTTACCTGCTGAGCTTCTGTTCGTTTTTTACATACACAAAGAAAAAGGGTGTGGGGGTAGGGGGGGAATAAGAGCAGCTCCACATCAGAATGTTTGCCATTATAAAGATAAAAAAAATTCAGATTTGATAGCAACCAAAAGTGCCTCCCCGTTGCAGGTGAGTGCTTGCACTACATGCTCTCCTTTGCCTTGTAATAGCTGGAGTTTTTGGTCGCTGCAGTTTCTGTCCTGACATTTTTGTAAGACCAGTGTTAAATCACTTTCAGTAATCTGACGAGGCAGGCCACTGTTTAGTCTGGCTAGAATCATACCTGCATAGATGGCTGTGTGCTTTTTGTGTCAAGTTGACCGGTATGGCATTTTCGTATTTGGAGGCACTGCAAGGACAATAGTGCAGGGTTGCCCAGTGTCTGAAAATATAGGGCGGTGGCAGTGGTGATGAGGTCAAAAGGTATGTGTTTTCTGGAACTCCTATATGCACTGTACATGTGCATAAGTGGATTTCTAGTAAACCACAGTGCACTTATCAAAACGGGTAGCAGTGCAATAAAGGATGGCAATAAGACAATTTTGGAGGATTTTATGAAGAAACAGTAATGCATAAAAATGTAGGGTGGTGTCCTACTGTGCTGAAATAACGAATGGGAAACACTAGTGACTGGAGAGTTGCTGCTGCGAAATCCTCTGTGCCGAACATTCCAGGGCTGATCAGCCTTTGGTCTGTCATTTTATACCCAGACTGTGCCTACCCATTGAGTGTGTAGGAGCCAACAGAAAAGGAAATTACGGTAAGTATGAATTTTTTAGTGCTGAAATGAATTGCATGGTGTGTAACAAATTGCTTTAAGCAAAGATCGCAGTACCACATCTTTGAGTATCCGAGTGAATAGGAAGGGGGGTAGTGATGTAGATGTTTCACTCCAGCTCTTAAATTTACATACGTGTGTAGCCAGAAGCTTACCCACCTTTGTATGCAACTATCAAACAATAAGTGACTTACCAGATTTGGGCAGTTTCCCAGTATGATTGATTTATTTGTTCTAAAAAAAAAAACACATGGGTACCAGCATTGTAATCCTGAGTATTGGTGTAGTTCAGCTTGTCCCAATCTCCCAAGACACTTCAGTACCACAGTATGTTTCTTTTTATGCATTCTTTGAGGCACTGGCAGTTTATTTGGGAAACGAGTTACTTTTATCTACTTGGAGTACTTCAGTCAATTTGCAAAAACCTATGTTATGCTGAGTGTTTCGAGTTGTTTAGTCCTGGTGTGTCCTTCCTGTTTGCTATTAGGATTTTTTTGTAAATTTGCCTAATTTTATGGCCCCGGGGATCTCCATGTTGCCATGGTTTATTGCCCCCCAAAAAACGATGCCCAAGAGAAAGTACTGCAGCAGAAAGGAGCATGATATTCGGTCATCAAATAACTGCTGTTTTGTATGTTTCTAGGGCGTGGTGGTGGTGGTATAACTTTAAAGCTTTTAATTTCAAACTACATCCAACCTTAAAAGCACATTAATCGCACTAGCTCATCAGTGCTGTTGGACTGTAGCTGTTTTCTTATAGAATAACCCACTCAGCCCCAAGGTTTGTTAAACCAAAGTTGTAGTCTTCAGTGTTCACTGGATAAGGAAAAATACTTAAAGGATACTTAAACAGGGTTATTACTGCTTACACCATACCCCCCAAACTCTCTTATGTATCTGTAGCCAAAAGTGAGTACTTCTGAATCATGTAATTTACTTTGAAATATGGTGCTTATGGTTGTGTTTGACAACGTTTCCTTTCAACATCAGTTAGAAAGTGAGTGTGCAGATTGGACCATCTGACTGTGCAGCAGAATGATATAATTGAGCAGACCTCTCCGGTAAAGGAACCCTATGGGAGCCTTGTACTGGATTTCTAAGATGAGCACTGTTAATCTGATCTATTTACCTTGTGCAGAGCTCTCACATGTACAGGTTAAATACCTTTAGAGGAGCAGGTTAACATGGCGTCTTCATTTAGTAGAAGGCTCCCATAGGGTTTCTCTACTGCGGGCAGGAAGTCTGTCCTCTGTTATAGTATTCTGTTGCACTTTCAGCACAGTCACATGATCCAATCTGCACAGAGTTCTTGGAACACTTCTACTTTATGGTTTCAGCAGCTTTTTTCTTTCAGCATAAAGTACCGTATTTCAAGGTAAACTACAGGATTCAAAGGTACTCTGCAGGATTAAAAGGTGCTACCTTTTGGTTAGTTACATGGGGGTAGGGGTTTGTGAATGGTGTAAACAGTAACCCTGTTTGGGCATCTTTAAAATCACAGCTCTACTGCTGTACAGTGACACTTAACTAGTACTTGCTGAATCTGTGGTCTCTGAGGCATCATTTGCCCTTTTACACAACCTGATCTGCACCATTGCGAGAAGTGCAGATGACTTGCAAATTCAAGGGTCACATTAACATATCTGTTCCCTGCGCAAGTGAGAACAGGCTGTTGCATGTAGTTTTGCCCCTTGCGTCATGCACCACAGTGCATGTAACATTGAACCTGGTGCCCAGGATTTGTGGGGCACTGCTGGTAGTCCTTGCACTGCCTTGGAGAATGCTTGACTGAGTGGAGGAAGCACATTAATTTTTTTTTTAATCATAGACCAGAGTGCTACCACACCATAAGTTGCTGGTGGTGGCCTGGGGAGGTGGTAGTGTGGTCAAGCCACGAGAGAGCATAAACTGAGTTTGTTTCCTTGCTGTGGAGAGCATCTTATCGATTGGGAAACACTATGATGGATGTTCAGCAGCAGTGAGAGCCCAGAATTGAGAATGGGAGCGGAGTCTGATAAGACGTGAGGGCACCGGTCACTGGTGCAGATATGCAGCTCTTGTGAAAGAAATCTGTCTGGCGCGGAAGCCCTTAATCAGTGTTCTTCGTGGTTAATCAGGCAGGGAAAATCAACTGTGAAGCATGGTACTACCATTTTTAGTATTTTCTGTCTCCTTAAGTTTAATTTCAGCCATTCTGTTTCTGGTGCATGTAACTTTTTGGCCACATCTACTGTGGTGCAGGTACTAAGTCTTACCCCTGCCTGAAACTACTTGCAGAGTGTTGTAGGTCACTAGTTGTGGTGAGTCATGATCCCTGTTTGATCTCATATACTGGTGCAGGTGTTTTTTGCAAGCATGTAAATGTGCTGCTTTGCTTGCAACACTGCACCCCTGCGGTAACTTCGGCTTAGAGCAGTTGAGCAGCAATATACATGTGCCTGAAGCAAGAACAGCTTTTAATTTGAGCCCTTTCGAAATGGTATACTTTGTTTGTTTGTCCTGTTGGGGAACTGAGCCAACCCCCGGCTTTGGCCGCAAATAGGGTAATAACACAAAGTTGTCAGACATAGGACCTGATCTGCAGCGTTTCAGGAGTGGTGATAAGGAGCAGAGTAGACTGGAGCATAGTGAGCAAGGTTGGTGTAAACGTGGCTGACACATACCAACATACTAAAAGCCAGCAGAATAGGCCCAGTGGTCTTGTGTCTGCTCGGTAGCCAGCCCCTATTGGGCGCTAGCTCCCCGTCCCCCAAGAGGGTCAACTTTGGCTTCAGTACACCCATGCATCTGTCCCACCCCCTCTTGAAGCCCTCCACAGTGCCTTGCTCTTCTAGACTCCTGGGCAATGCATTCCATGGCTGCACCACCCTCTCAGTGAAGTAATGCCTTCTGCGTTCTCCCCTGTAGGTTCCCCCCTCCAACTTCCATTCATGCCCCCTTTAGTCTAAACATTTCTTTGGCTCTGCCCCTGTTAATCCCTTTCACATATTTGAATACCTCAATCATGTCCCCTCCTCTCTCTCCTCTTCTCCAGTGAGTACAGCCCAAGGACTTCCAGCCTTTCCTCATAGGTCCCATCACTCGTGCCCCGGATCATCCTGGTTGCCCTTCTCTAAACCCTCTCCAACAGTGCTATATCCTTCCTAAGGTCAGGTCTCCAGAACTGCACGCAGTACTAAAGATGCGTCCTGACCAAGGCATTATACTGAGGTAGGATCACCTCGCTCCTCCTGGACGTTATTCCCAGGCTGTACAGCCCAGTATCCTGTTTGCCTTTGCTGCTGATCTTCTGCAGTTTTCAGTGTTCATTCTGGCATCTACCACCACCCCAGTTCCCTTTCACTCGATGTGGTTTGCAGTGAGACTCCTCCCAGGATGTATACATGACCTGGGTTTCTGACCCCTAGATGCAACACCCTATACTTCCCTGGATTAAACCTCCGCCCCCACCTCCTTGCCCAACCCTCCAGGATATCCAGATCCCCTGGACTGTCACCCTCACTTCCTCCCCATCAGCCAGTGCTCCCAGTTTTGAGTCCTCTGCAAAGAGGCTCATCCTATTCCTAACCCCGTCCCTATATCTAAGACATAGGCATTGGTAACAGGAGGGGCCCCAGTACTGAAACTTGGGGCACCCAGCTGAAAACCTTCCTGGGGAGGAGACTCACCAACCACTACCCTCTGTGTTCTATTTGTAAGCCAGTTTTCTACCCAGCTAAGCAACTGTTTTCCTACCCCTATCCCACCCAGCTTTGTCAATAACCCGATGTGTGGTACAGAGTCAAACTCCTTAATGAAATCCAGATACAAGACTTCCCCCGAGCTTTGTCTGTCCAGGGTTCCTGTCGCCCAGTCATAAAAATCTGAGGTTGGTCTGGCACTATCTACCCGGGACAAAACCATGCTGTTTGTCATCCATGTGCCCCAGCCTTTCCAGTTGCCTCCCGAGCTTCCCTTTGAAGCCCTCCATTAGTTTGCCTACCACCGACGTTAGGCTGACAGGCCTGTAATTTCCCATCTCCTCCCTGGAACCCCCTTTGTGGATAGGCACCACATGAGCCACCCAACAATCCTAGGGCACCCATCCTGTCTGGAGAGGGGCATTGAACGGCGCAGCTAGTGGAGCTGCTAGTTCGTCTGCCAGTTCCTTCAGCACTCTGGGATGCAGCCCATCCAGTCCCGGTGCCTTGTCAGTTTTCAGTGCCCCCTCACGCTGTCCTCTGATTTCTCTCTCCCTAACACCCCCCAAAAAAAGGCACCCATCCTCTTCTAGGCTTGGCCCACCCAGTCAGTACCCCAGCCTCTTCTGGTCCTCATCTCCATCTGTCCTTTCCTCTCAGCTGTCTCTTCTCTTCCCCAAAAAAAAAAAAAAAAACAGTTGAATGGATCCCTTGTGTCCTTCCATAAATACTGAGGCAAAGTACTTGTTTAGTACCTCTGCCTGCTCCCCTGAATGAGACAGCAAGTAGAATATTAAAATCCCCATGGGCCATAAAACTAAAGGCAAATTTAGTCAGGTTTTTTGGGGGGGGGGGCACAGCAAACAATGGGAAGGATACACTAGAACTACACACGTACGAATATAGAACCAGCAGAAGACCACCTAGTCTATTGTGTCTGCCCACTAAATGATGCAAACTCTGACTAGTACTCCTACTTTTTGTGGCAATCCTATTTACACATTTTACAATGGACATCTTTCCACCAGTGTGTACTGTACATTGTTTTGGAATTAATGATGCATATTTTGTTTTTTTAGGTTGTAGAAGTGCGGGAGGCTGCAGTTGTGGAGTAACGCCAAATCATGGCTAGCCAAGGTAAAAAGCTGTAAATTGAATGAATGTTTCTTGAATTTTTGGATTGAACTGTAAGGATCCTACTAAGTCTGCCTACAGAAACATCAGTAACATCCACTGTATGATGAATATAATTCCAGCATGCATTACCACCCAGCTCTACAGTTGACTGTCTCCTGTTCAGGTTTTGATATAATTAACTTCACAGCTGTTAACGTGTTGCTGTGGAAGCCTGCAGCAGAATAGGGGAAGTAATCCTTTCACTAAGGCCTTATCCACATTGAGCGTGGTTTTTATGTGATGATTTCGAAGTCGGTTAAGTCTTGCTGTGTCCACGCTGGAGGGAAATGCTGTGGCAGGAAAATATGGTTTCGGAACCATGTCGCACTCTGTCCCATAATGCATTACAACCGTACCACAGTGCATTACAGGACATGCTGACTTAGTGATGCAAGTCCCAGCATGCATGTGGGCATTGGCATGCAGTTAGTGTGGGACTGAGTGGATCAGCCAGATGATTGAGAGAAGAGCTTGCTTGGCTTCAGTTTAACACAAAAAACCATGACTGCTGGGTTTGGGGATGGGAGGAGGGAGGTCTGCAGCAGGAGTGTTCAGGCAATATGAGGCGGTGTATTCTGCTCTCATTAGAGGACCAAAAAGGGCTGCAGCACTGCAAACGTGGGACGGACTCCTGTCCACGCTGATCAGATAAGCGCATTTATTTTCAAACTGTTAACATTCTAAATCCCTGATACTATCGGTATCTAAACCGTTTTCTAACACAGTTTGAAAATGTCACCAGTGCGGATATGAACAGTATTCAGGAGATCTTGTAACATTTGCACATGCCTACTATAACATTACAGGAGCACTAGTGTGTGGACAGGGCCTAACACGTCCCTGCTCGGGCTCCAACTTGAGTACTGTTTGCTTCAGGGATATTGAGGTACGTAAGGGTACAGTGCAGGCCCATCAAGTGTGTTTGGGTTTTATTTCTTGAGGGAAGGCTGAAGGTCCATAACTTAGACAAAAGAAAGGGGGGGGGGCTTTCACATACTCTGGGATATTGGCAAAAAGATTGAACAGATGTTTGATTTGGTGTCCTCAGCAGGTTGTGGTGTCATGCCCTGAGAGCAGCTGTGTACTTGACCCCTGTCTGTCAGTAATATAAAATTCATTTTTTATGTTGTCTTGTGTGTGCAGTGCAAACATTGTGGTAGCTTGGTGTGGAGTAGCAGGTTTTGGAGGTGCGGTCATGTGACCAGTGGCACCACTGCTTTTTTGGGTTGGTCTCTGTGGCACGAATGAAATAGCATGCTGCCTATGACCGCATTACGAAAGCGTGCCACCAACTTGAAATTTCGCCAGTGCAGTGAAGGAGCACCAGTCATTGCAGGGCGTGCCTTGCCTGATGTAATATTTCGGTAAACATGGCTGCAGCTGTCAGCGTCTGCCTCTCGATCCCCAGCAAGCCGACTTTGGGGGTACCCAGTTTGCCAAGGGGGGGTGCCAAATCCCTCTCGGCATCATCCCCCATGGACACACTTGCCCGGGGCCCCAATCTCCGTCGGCTTCAGTCCCATCTACCAAAAAGAGGTGGCACACTGGGGCCACCTCAGTGTGCACAAAGCAAACCTGTGGGAGCAAAACCTTCCTGTGATGTCCTTCTTGGTTTTTTTTTGTTTTGTTTTGTTTTGTTTTGTTTGTACCTGTAAAAACGAAAGCGGTCCCTCATGCTGACTGGCCCCATGCACCCTCTTACACCACTTCCTTGCACACACACACACACACACACACCCCCACCACCACCACCACCTCATACTTGCCTCCGAGCCCAGCACCTATTATCTTTTGTGGAGTGGGAACATGTCTGCACTCTTCAAAGCCAACTGCGAACTGAAGAAAATCACGGTAAGCTGTATCATGGCATCAATTTTGGGGGTGGTAACTTCGGTGGATATCTGCCATTTTTGTGACTTTTGGCCCCAAATTTTCATCATGGGGGTTCTTAGGACTCCACCTCATGAATTCAGTCACTGTCATTTCGTTCGGTCCCGAAAGGTGATTTCGCGGTCACTGCATGGAATCACCTTTCGGGACTGATTAGTTAAACGACAGTGCCACTGTTCGTGAGGTGGGCTCCCAAAAAGCCTATGTTGCCAATTTGGTGAGAAAATTCCAGAAAATGATGAGTGTGCACTGTGCAGTTTCCACGCACACTTCTAACTTCAAGAATTTTTTATATTTTCACTCCAGATTTTCAAAAGTGCCATTTCTTCACACCTCCTTATGAGTGGTACAGCTGTCATTCTTTTCACATCCTGCCCAAAATGTGTGTTCGCACATCTGGCGCAGAATGGCGGGGTTGCTGTGGGAAATCAACGTTTGGGGCAGATTAACAAAATCAGTACCACTGTTCATGAGCAGAGGTCCCAGATGCTTTCATGAGGTGGGGTTACATGTTGAAAATTTGGAGTGCAAATACCAACAAACGTCTGGGACGTTAAACCAAAACGTCTGGGACGTTAAACCAAAACGTCTGGGACGTTAAACCAAAACGTCTGGGACGTTAAACCAAAACGTCTGGGACGTTAAACCAAAACGTCCCACCCTGTAGAGACCGACAGGCATCAGGTGTGACTTTGGATTGTCTGCTGTAATGCTCACGCCATTCCACCCCACCCTGCAGCCACTGACAGGCATCAAGGTGTGTCTTGGACTCTTCGGACCCAGAGTTCACCCCGTTCTCCCATACTGCACCCATCTCAATGTATTTCCTTATGGAATGGGGTAGATATAGTCATTCCCAGGCACAACCGCATTACCGAGTCTGCAGGGTGGGGTGAGATATTTCATGAGCATTATAGCTGACCAAAGGCACACCTCAATGCCTCAAGGTGGGGTGGGGTTGGTGTCCGTTCCAAACTTCACTGCCATTCTTATTATGCATGTTTCCAACTCCTGCCCTACCAGTGCTGGCAAGACAACATTCAGCATTGACAAATGCTTTAGTTCATAACCAGGAGATGACATGGGCACAGCTTTTTTTCTGTCATGCCTGACTAACCATACAGTTTTATAAAATAGTGCATCTAGAACAATATCGGAAAGATGGAGAAGTATTAAATAATGGATAAAACATTATAGCAAGAACATTTGAATTTAGTGAAGCAGTTTTTTTTTTTTTTCAAGAGTTCTAAAATGAAATTTGCCACAAGTAAACTTGTTTAGTGTTGCCACTGGGGGCCATACCATGCAAAACAGCATTTCCCAATTGTCTGTTTCTGAATTTGTACTGAGATGAATTTGGTCTCTGGATTAAGTAGCTAAATTTTGCAAGACTTTAGAAAACCTATGGGAATATAATTACTGTATACCCAGTGGGCAAGAACTGCTAGGTTCTAATCAATTATCTGTGTGTAAGAATCCCACACTCTGATATAGGCAACAGGGGTGAGTTTGCATGGGACCCTCTGAGTAAAGTGACTAGTTGAGTAAATGAGGGATAACTTCAGCTGCTGAAATGACTCCTATATTTTTTGTTTCAGCTGACTTAATGGAACTTGACATGGCTATGGAGCCGGACCGTAAAGCGGCAGTCAGTCACTGGCAACAACAGTCCTATTTGGACTCTGGTATCCATTCTGGTGCCACAACCACAGCTCCATCTCTAAGTGGCAAAGGGAACCCAGAGGAGGAGGAGGTGGATACTAACCAGGTTCTTTATGAATGGGAACAGGGATTTTCTCAGTCCTTCACCCAGGAGCAAGTGTCTGGTAAGTGTGGTGTTTGGCAGTGGTTTTTTTGACATCTGGACCTCCAGGTCACTTTCTCCCCATGCGATGGAGACTGACCATCACTGAAGCTTTGCCTTGGGACTATCTGAATGCTTAGATCTTTGTCTCCACTAGCAGGGAAGCAGCGGCTCTGAGGTGCTCCGGGTATTCTGGTTCTTTATTATTGCACTTGTACCAACCAGTACTATGCAGTGAAGGATATTTTTGCTAACTTAGTTCATTAGTGCTTTACAAAGTAGTGGATTAGGCATGTGGTTGTATTTGTATGTAATACAAATAGGTCTCTTCTACCAGCAGTGTATTGCATCATTCCAACCACTTTAATGGTTTGAGAAAAGGGACTGTGGGTCACTAAAACTCCTTCAGAAATATTGCATGTTTTGTTTAGTCAGAATATGACCATAATAGCAGATATAACTGATTAGCTTTTGAGACTAGTTGAAGCTATAGATGCTTCAAAAGCATCCTTACTTGACAGGTACTGGAGCTTTAGCTGTTGCATTGCTTAACTGTAGTATTAGTATTGGCATAAAACATCTTTGGCTCTATACCTAGAGATCACCGAAGGTGTAAAAAAGTGAAACATTTTTAGCATTTAAATATTCTTCCAGACATAGATGGACAGTATGCCATGACAAGAGCGCAGAGAGTGCGGGCAGCCATGTTTCCTGAAACTCTGGATGAAGGCATGCAAATCCCATCCACACAGTTTGACGCAGCACACCCAACAAACGTACAGCGGCTTGCGGAACCTTCCCAGATGTTAAAACATGCAGTTGTGAACTTGATTAACTACCAGGATGACGCTGAACTGGCAACTCGTGCTATCCCTGAGCTGACCAAACTACTGAATGACGAGGACCAGGTAGGGATTGGTGTAAAACTGTAGTTAATTTACAGTGGAAATTTTGCTGGAATGCATTTTTATATGATAGCAGAGGCTTATATTAAGTTTGCAGACGTGTGTTTGTGTACACATAAATATCTATACCTGTATACACACGTACGTTTTACTCTAATGTTCAAAAAAAGCACTGTTATACAGTACATTTACAAAGTTTGCCTGATCCACAGCTGTTCCCTTCCCTACCCTTACTGTGTCCCCTACCTATCCTATCCATGCTCATGATCCCTATACCGTTGGGGGTTTCTTTCCTAACTATTGAATTTGCAGTCACTGTGAAACCGTCTGGTTCTGTACTTTTGTTAACTAGCTCTGTAATTTTCATCTACCTTCTTTGTTGCTTTAACTATTCCCCTGGACCCTCTTGAATACAAACTAAAGTCTATCCTGGTCCTGGTGTACAAAAATCTAAATAGAAAATTAAATTGATGTTGAAATTCATCTTAAGTGGGTAATGCAGTTTTTTGTTTGGGGGGGGGGGTGCTAATAGAGTTTTCTCATTCATTTGGTATTGAGGGCCAGTAGCAAAACACTGGGAGCCTTCTTCCGGGATATAGGGCTAGTTTAGATGCATCTTGGCTATCTGCAAGAAAATGTACAGTGGCCAAAGCCTTTGATTCAGTGCCCCAGTCACTCCTCCTGGTTAAGCTGAGCTGTGCCGTCTTCTTGATTCCTGCTGTCGATTGGTTCCATTCCTACCTCTCGTATCATAAGTATATACAGGTAGGAGGTGCCATCTCCTTGTGCCTCTTTCCAGGCCAGGATCCCACAGGACTCCATTCTGGGTCTAATCTTAATCTTCCTAAACTACCTCCCCTTCACCTGTGCCAACTTGTGTGCTCACATGTATGCAGGTGACACTGTTCTCTACACCTCTGGTCCCTCGACTGCATCTCTGGAAGTCTTCAGCAAGGCTTTGTGTTCTGTGCTGGTTTCAGTCCAACCAAATTTGGAGAAGTACAAAAAAGGGTTTTATGGCCTTTGGTACTAGCCAGAAACTGGCCTGACTCTCCAGTCTGCTCCACGCTGGATGGTGCACTGCTTGAAGTAATCCCAAATTTTTAAGTACCTCGGGGTGTGGCAAGATAGCAGGCTCGACTTCTCTGCCCACACTGATGCCATCCATGCCAAACTCTACCCCAGACAATGCCCTGTTCTGTAATAAGGTCTGCTTTTCTTCCTAGGTCTGCCAGGAGCTGGTCACCAAAACAGTTCTCTGGTTTTCAACTGCGTGGATGTGAGTTTATAGCACTGCCCCCTCCACTTTGCCTTGCCAGACTGGACACCCTCTGCAGTGTTTTCTGCTGTTTTGCCATCAACTCGCCCTCTGTACTCTCCTCTGCTCCTTTTACTCCTCCCTATCCATCCTCCCCCTTCCCTCATGTCACCAGTTCCACTGTACTTCTCTCACCTCTAAATATTGGTTTGGGTCCTTGCCCTCATACCTATCCCATTCCTTCTTCCTACTCCTGTGCTCAAGAGATCCATGCATATTCTCCTTTCCCCACCCACACTCCTCAGCCATGAAATCTGCTTTCTCATACCGCCTTTCCTCCCTCCCTCTGGAAACGGCTACCACCCTCCTCAATCTCTCTTCTCCCCCCCCCTTAGACACCAGTTGAAACTCCCCACCAACCCTCTTCCTTACCCTTGCCTGGCTTTTGACCACTATTTCTCCTCTTTGCTTCATGGCAACCTCGTTGAAATTTAACCTGTTTTGGCTCCCACTTTCAGCACTAGCACTGCCTCCCTTTACCCTAGCACTGTGCACTTGAGTTTCCCCAGCTTGCACAGATACTTTTGTATGCCAATTCATTTGTCCTCCATAGGCAGCGTTTTGCCATTTTGTCTACTGCACTCAACTGAAGCTCTTTGTGATCCTTGTTGTAACAATCACCTGACTGGCTGTAGTTTGTAGTTGTGCATCGAGGTCATCTCTTGCATCAAGTTACACCTATGGAACAATAGCCGTAAGGCTCTAGGACAACACAAACACTTTCCCAAAGTAGTACTGGGGCACCCACGATGGCGTCTGTCATCCGTTCTACATAAGTGTGGGTGGCCCAGACCCTCCTCAGTTTTCCCATCACCACTAAAGGTTAATATGAGCTGCAGAGACTTGATGATCTTACTTAGAGGGCATCTCTTGCAGCAGCCCACACTTGTAGGACTTGCCTGTTGGGCACTAGGATCTCATGGAAACTTTCTAGCTTGTGGTCTGCCAGAGGGAGCCACCCACCAGACGTCAGCCAACCCTGTAAGTGGGCGGCCCCCATACCCTCCGCAGTTCTTTCTTTGCTGTTGACCAATGCATGTTGGATCTTCGGAAAGCACTGCAGCTACAGTCGGCCATTTTTGTGCCTTTTTTCATTTTCTCACCAGTTATTTTTCCATATTTTGATGGATTTTTCATTTGTCTTCTAAACCAACGTCTACTCTGAGCATTCCATGGAGGGTGCCCATGGTCACCAAATCCCCGTGAAGGATGGCTATGCTCCCTTTGTCTGCTGCTAGGGCCAGACCACAACATCCAAGCCTGCAAGTTCTGCCAGAAGTTCAGGCAGGCCAACTGGTGCCACTGCCAGCAGACACTAACTTTCTCCTGAAGAAGGTGGTCACCATGGAACGGGAGCTGCAGGCCAGGAGCTCCTCTACCTTCCCGGCCCAGTCCTTGGTGTCTCATTCTTCCATGTCCCACAACAAGGCCAGTGGGATGCATAAGCACAAAGAATAAGGACTGCGACAGTACTCCTCTTCCTGCTTGCAGTTGCCGCACCATCATTCAGCTGCTAAAGGTGGCTCCTTCTTCTTTTGGGGGGAGGGACTCTGCATGCCCTTTCTTCACAGGACTGCCGGAAGCCTCCCCTCTTACTGTCTTGAACGGAGGCTCCTTTGGCCAGGGTTCATTCCTTGCCCCTCCACTCCTGCTGCTCAAGCCCTAGTTATGACTGCTGGGTTTTCTGCTTCTCCCAGCCCGCCTCCTGTGTCTCTGGCATCAGATTCCTCTACTAGGTCTGCCACCCCTTCTTTGTGGGCCCAGCGGGACCCTGGCTTCCGCTTCTCTTGAGCAGAGTCCCCTTCTCTTATCACCCACCAGGGCCCCTCCAGCACGGTGCCTGCCTCACTCCAGCCCTTCACCTGTGGGATCATCTACAACTTTGCCTCAACCAGCCCCTGATGGGCCTCCACTGTTCTTGCCATAACTAGTGCCAGTTGAACATATACCTGTTTATCCCCAGCCTACACTGGCCTGTCGTTCCATAGCCAGTGCCCATTGGGCCTTCGCTGGTCTGTCCCCCACTGGCACCCGTGGGACCAGCACCAGTCTACCCTTACCTGGTGCTGCTGGACTGTCACCAGTCTGGTCGATATTTAAAGCCTCTTTTCTTCCTTTTGGGGAGTTCTGCAGACGCAGGTCCGTACGCCTCGAGGTCCGGCAACTTCTGCTCCTCAGCATCCACCTCCAGGGCTGTCCACCCTGGTCAGTCTCTCCCCGTTGCCTGCCCAACAAAGGGGATGAGGATCGCCCTGACTTGATCTTACCTGACATGAGGGAAGATCCAGACTTGTAAGAAAAGGACGATGGTGATATTAGTGGTTCATCCATTCTCTCCTCAGAAGGGGAAAGGACCCTGAATGTCACTAACCCCCACCCCCCCGATGACCACCTCCTCTGGCATCATGCGCCATATCCAGGAGGCAGTGGGGTTTGAAACAGGAGCAGGACCTGGAGCGATGCCGACTCGCTACCTGCCTTTACCATCCCGACTCCCTTGGCGATCTCTTCTCCCCCCTCCCCCCAAATTGATATCTAATGAGGACGTCCCCATAGCTGCTTGGTGTAGGCCGAATTTGGTTCCAGCCATGGTCCCACAAAGCTGATGTTATGCCCCAGTGGGCAAACCCTTCTGGGGGAGCAGGCTCACACTGACTCAGTGGTGGTTAATGTTACTCATAACTGCACTAAACAGCCAAAGCACCTGAGCTCCCTACAACCAGATGGAGTCCCGTCATCTGGACCTCTTTAGGGAAATGTGTGTGCACTTCCTCTACCCTGGCAATCCATGACCGAACTACCTAGCCCACATTTTCCAGTATTGGAATGCGCAGTGGGACAAGGCCAGGGACGCCATCCAGTCCTTATCAGACTGCCAAGCAGCAAGTCCTGGATGCTCTCGAGTCGGCCTCAGACGTCTGTACCCATCTGCTCAGGACAGCCTAAGATCCTGTGGAGGAGGCTTCCTGGGCGGTGGCTGCCAGCACATGCCTGTACCGGTACTCTTGGCTCTGGGTATCTGGGTTTGCCAAAGACATCCAGTTGTGCATCATGAATGCTCCTTTCGGGAGCAACCTACCATTCAGAGGTGGTGATGAGGATATTAAGCTCATGGCCTCGAGGCAAGCTTTCAGATCTGTTCATTCCTTGCATCCCACACAGCCAAGATCTGGACAAAGGACCTCCTTTCACTGGGCTGCTGCCAGGCAGCTCCAGACATCAACCGAGCTCTAAGGCAAGTGGAGGATGGCAGCGTGTGCCCTGCCTGCCCCCAGTCCCTCCACCAGCAAAAGCTTGAGTGGCTCCTGCAGCACCAGCTGTGGTTGACTCTTTGCCAGACCCCACCCCCTCCAGTAATGCAGGAGGTGGTGGTAGGGGTCATTTCTCCCTCCATCTAGAAGGGAAATTACTTCTGACGGGAGTCGGGCACTCGCTGGAACTGCTAGTTGCCTCCAGACACACCCCTAGTTCAGTCCTTTTTTTTTTTTTTTTTTTTTTTATCCTGGCCACATCCCACTAATGTGTGAGGAGATCCATGCTCTGCTCCTCAAAAGGGTCATAAAACCTGTCCCAGAATAAACTGGTTCTGTTCTCACTTCGTCCTGGTCCCCAAACGCTCCAGGGACCTCGGGTCCATCCTGAAACTCGGTGAGCTAAACCAGTCAATCCAGTACACAAGGTTCAGGATGATCACTCTTCAGGGACTGCTGCCCCTGTTGCTCCAGGGGGACTGGATTTGCTTCCTAAGCATGCAGGATGCATACCTGCCCATCAAGGTGTGCGCCTCACACAGGCGCTTTCTCTGGTTACATTTTCAGGGAACCAGGTGCTTGTCAGTGGTGGCAGCTGCCCCCAATGGCAGGGGTTCTGTGTTCCCTCACCTGGACGACTGGCTGCTAGCAGCACCATCCAGGGAGCACCTACCCCCAGACCCTGGATTCTACCCGCTGTCTCTTCCAGGCTTTGGGAATCGCAGTCAACCTACCCAAATATTTTCTGACCCCCTCCAAACAGCACCAGTACATTGGGGTGGTGTTGGATATAGCTCAGGGGATGGCCTTTCTTCCCCAAGACAGAGTGGAGCGTCTGGATCAAGCCTGTCTGCTCTACTCCTGCTGCCATGTCCCAGCCTGGGTCATCCTGTGCCTCAAGGCTGCAGCCATTGCCATGCTCCCCCTAGCCAGGCTGCACATGAGGATTACATAATGGGCTGTGTAGGTCCAGTGGTACCAGTGCATGGACGACCCGGAGCAGCCAGCTCTGGTCTCCTGTCTGGTTTAAAAAAAAAAAAAAAAAAAGTGCTGTTGTGGCTGGAGCCCAGCAATTTCCTCGGGGGAGGGGGGTTCAGTTTTTCATTACACACCCACAGCAAATCCTCAACGGATGCTTCTGATCTAGGCTGGGGGGATCATCTGGGTCCCACCAGACAGCTGGCCTCAACATAAATGTCTTGGAGATGCAAGCAGTTCTGTAAGCCCTACAGACCTTCCAGACGCATCTCTTCCCCAGATCCGGTGCTGATTCAGACGGACGACACCAGCATGGCTTGTATCAAAACGACGGGATTCGCTCTTGCCCCTTGTGTGAGGAAGTGAAGAATGTCTGGTATCGGGCAATGGAGAATAGATCATGGCCCAGAACTTTCAGCCATCCATGTTCACGGCGACCAAAACATCTTGGCAGACAGCCTAAGCCGGCCCCTATTTCGAGCTCGGGAATTGAACTCCTGATCTCAGTGGTGGAAGATCTGTTGGACTGGTGGGGTTACCCAGAGTTGGACCTCTGTGTCCCCACTATAAGCAAAACTGCTGCTTTTCTACTCACTCCAGGGCCTGGAATTTTCTGGTGAGATGTGGTGGTCCTCTCTTGGAAAGGGAGATTCTGTATACATTCCTTCCCCACTTCAGAAGGTTCTAATCCAGCTTAAGCTGAAAGAAGCCTCCCATGATTCTTAAACTCTCCTTCTGGCCTCATTAGATCTGGTTCTCCTTGCTCCAGCAGCTGACGGTGGAACCTCCACTGCCCCTGCCTATATGCACAGGCTTGCTCTCCCAGGAGCAGGGCATCCTTATCGCCAGTCTCCATCTTCATGCATAGTTCCTGAACGTGGCCATCACGAGTTTCAGGGTGTCCCCTAAAGTTGCTGATGTTTTAGTGTCAAATTGGAAGCCCTCTACTCAGGCCACCTATTCCATGAAATGGAAGCACGTTCCCACATAGGCTGCATCTCACCACCTGGATCCCTTCACCTGTCTGAACCAGATTTTGGAGTACAGTCTGTTCCACTTGTATGCCTTTTCCGGATGTATGCCACTTTTAGTTTGGTCCTGTGTTTTTTTGTTTGTTTGTTTTTTTATCTAACTCAATGTTTAACTGCCCAGTTGTATGCCTGTCATTCCATTTGTTTACCCATATTTTGAGTCATCCTGTGTCAAGTGGTATCTGGATGGCTGCCTGATCCACTAATTAGGTGTGAAGTCTCCTCTAGTGCTTACGCGCTTTAACGATATAAAAAGGTGCGGCTTCATCTAGTAGCAGATCTGCGTTCTGTGGCAATGATGTGAATAAAAACGGTGAAACGGAGATGGCAAGGACCCACAGGTCAAAGAAGCTTTGCTACGCTGGTTTACAGCCTCTCGGACCTCATGGAAAAATCCCGTTCCCTCTCCCAGTCACTTGGTGTGCAGTTTGAACCTACTGCTGGCTAGCTCTCATGATGGATATCTGCTACAAATGCATACATGGGGAGAAAGCAGAAAATAAGGCAAACGGCATTGAGAGCGAGCTGTGATCAGAATGGGCTGACTGCTTTTTAACTCACTGTTTGAGTCGCATTACTGCTGCTGCTTTTAAATCTTTTACTTTTTTAACCTTTTTTAAAGTAGCCCACAGTATTTAATAGGGAGTGTACCTTTATTAAATTTTTGTTGAAATGCACTCTTATGTCAGTGGGACAGTTATGAGGAGTCGCGGTTACTACTGCTGAAGTGGTTTAATGAACAAACCAATTCCCACTTGTATGCCCAAATTACAGCGGTCTGCAGCTGAGGCATATAAGTGGAATTGACTGTACTTGCTTTCCCTCTCAGGCTCTGGTCTGAAGTACTCCCAAGTTCATCTTTTGGCCATATCTGCCTGTCGCGTCCCCATAGATGGCTGTTCAGTGGCTCAGCTGGACTTGTCTTGTACGTTTTTGAAAGGCATCCTGCACCTGTAGCCTCCAGTCAGCAACTGTCACAGCTTGGGACTTAAATTTTGTGTTTTTTGGGGGGGGGGGACTCACCGTGCCTCCTTTTGAACCGACCACTAGTTGTGAGCTATGCGTGTGTCGTGGAAAGCGTTTTTATAGTTAGTACTTCCACTCAGAACTTCAGGCGCTCATGTATGAGCAACCCTGTTTGTTTTTCCATAAAGTCAAGGCATCCTTGCATATCAATCCTAAGTTTCTCCCAAGGAGGTGTCTTGAGTTTACCTTGAATCAATCCATCAGCCTACCTGTTTATTTCTTGGAGTATGCTAATCCAGGGGGAGCTTTGCTCCACACTTTGGATGTGCATAGAATTTTGTTACTGTACACACTGGACTAAGGACTGCAGGAAGTCTTCAGTTGTTTCCTTTACCCCGGGAAAGGGGGAGTCCCAGTGTCTAAGTAGTGTTTATCCAAATGGCTAGCCAACTGCAATTTTCTGTTACAGGAAGTATGGTAAGGAACTTCCAGGTGTGGCACATGGTCAGGCATGGTTGCCCCTGTTGCTTGCTTCCGCAGCGTCTCTGCCTCAGATCTGTGCAGTGGGCACCTGGAGCACGGTCCATACTTTTACCAAGCACTACAGTCTAATCTGCTGTCGGCCAGTTTCAGGCTAGCTGTTCTCCAGGCCCTGCTGTCTTAGGTCTTTTCTTCCAATCTCCCCGACAGTTTTTGTATAACTGCTTGCAAAAGATGCCCTCAAAGTAAGAAGTTGCCATAATAGTAGATCTTTGAGAGGATCTTTTGCAGCAGGCCATGCTTTCCCTCGCTCCTTCCCCCCCTCTTTGTGGCTTTCCCTCCCTTTGAAGGGGAGCCTTCTGCTTCCTTTTCTTTCTGACAGTTGCTTCTAATTTCTCCTTGGTTCCCCTAGCAGGTTTTGGTCTCTGGCAGAACTGAAGATGTGAGGGGGGCTTGCCCACTATTGTAGGGTTGGCAGACGTCGGTGGTGGGCAGCCCACTCTGGTAGACTGCTAGCTAAAAGTGTGTGTGGGCTCCTAGTGCCCAAGTCCTACCGGTGTGGCCTGCTGCAAAGAGATCCCCTCAGATCTACTGTTACAGCAAGTTCTTGTGTAACTGTAATTTCCAATGGCTGTTCCTATGTTAGACCTTCTATAAACCAAAATTCTGCACTTCCAGAGATGGCACCCGCCTCTCTTGTACCAGCATCTTTTGCCCTTTTTCATGGCCCTCCAGTTGCCGTTTCTTCAGCAGCCTCCAAGATGTGCATTCAGGCTGCATCCCACCTTGTCTTTGGGCCAAGGGGCCTTCCCTGTCATTGGCGGCCTGGCTTTCTGCGAGATTGGCAGCCTTTCTTTAAAAGGGGGGGTTGGGTGGATCTTAGGCTACAGCCTGCTTTGGTTGCCCCTTCCCAAAAAGATTCCCTAACAGGGTGGGGGGGGGGCAGACTCACAGGTGGCTGTCCAGGGTCCCGCTATTGCTGAGCCCCCTTCCTGGATGGTGACACCTTTGCTTCTCCCATCCTTCCTGTGCCTACCCCACTGAAACAACCTGTCTGGTGACTCAGTTCTCTCCCATCCAGACTACCCCATCTCTCTTCTCTTCCCCCCCCCCTCACTTTGTGGGGGCCAGAGGACATCCCCTTTACCAGGCTGCTATGGGCCTGGCTCAGTTCTTTCGTCAGGAACACCTAGGACATGCTCTGTTTTGCCCTTCATCACTGTGCCGGGTGGGGGGGGCCTGCCTTTTTCTGAGTGCGCTTCACTTCCTGCATCTCTGGTCTTCTCTGTGGCACTGGCCTTGGTCCCTCTGGCTCTGTGGATGCTCCATCATGGCTCACACTGACCTCTTGAGCCATCGACATTCAGGGGGGCCTATCCAGATCTTCATGGATCCCATGCAACAAGCATGGTTCTTTGCCAGGGCACCAGCTGATGAGACCCTGATCTACTTCTCTAGTATACAGGCTCCCCTCGTGCTGTGGAAGGCCCTTTTTCTGCCTTTCCCCTGGAAGTAGGACTTTCTACACTATGCACCCACCCATGCTGTTGAGATCATGTGTTCACTCTGCAGTGTGTCGGATCTTGAAGCATGCCCTCCCTTTCCTTACCATTGGGGCTTCTCACTGTTCTCTACCATTGGTGGGGCTGTGGCCTAGGCACCTGTTGTGCTCCTGCCCAGTTGACAGCCCTTGTTCTAGACTTGGGGTATAGGTAGTCCCACATCCTCCCTAGTGACCAAGGTGTACAGAGGGGGCTTGGTCCAGCTGTGTTGCCCTCACTGCTCCTAACATTCTATGGCAGGTGGTTTTCTGTTCTAGTCAGTGTGCCGGGTGTAGTTTACTAGCCTTACCTGTCCTTGGGTTGCAGGACACACACCCATTCTTCCCTCTGGGTGAAGGCTGACCTCATACGTCAGTGAACACTGAGTTTGCCCTAATTCTGAAGTCTGGATTTTTTTTCTCCCCTCCCTCATGCCTGCTTCCTCCTTTGAATGGGTGGGGGGTTGACTCAGTGGTGGCAGCAGTTCGGTCCACCTTTTTCTGGTCTCCCCTAGAATTCCTGGCAGTTGCCTGTTTTTAACATAGAAACATAGAATCTGATGGCAGATAAGGACCGCTTGGCCCCCTAATTTGCCCATTTCCCTACCTAATGGATAAGCTGCAGATCCTAGCTAACCAATAACCTACTTTCTCCTACCCCCCACTAGAATTGCCTTGTCTGTCCCATGCATTCTTGAATTCCCCCACTGTTTGACTCCACAGCCTCCTCAGGAAGGCCGCTCCATGCAACCACAACTCTCTGGAAAAAAATACTTCCTCACATTACCTCTGAACCGTTTCCTCCATCTTCAGATTGTGCCCCCTTGTTCTTGCACATCTTTTTGTGAAAGATGCTACTCTCTTGGACTTTGATTCCCTTGAGGTACTTGAAAGTTTCTATCATGTCCCCTCTCCCTCCTCCTTTCCTCGGGTATACATATTATGCTCCTTTAGTCTTTCTTCGTATAGCTTCTGATGCAGACCCTGTACCATTTTAGTTGCCCTCCTCTGGACAGCCTCCATCCTATCTATGGCCTTGCAGAGATGGGGTCTCCAGAACTGCACGCAGTACTCCAGATGGGGGTCTCACCAGCTGTCTGTACAGAGGGATAACTTCAGTTTTCTACTGGTGATGCTTCTCCCTATGCATCCCAGTATCCCCAGCCCTCCTTATTGTCTTCTCACATTGCTTGCCAACCTTTAGGTCGTCGTGATATGACTACCCCCAGGTCCCTTTCCATTTTTTAGTATCTCTTCTCTCCCCCTCCCCCCAGTTGTGTACTTTCCCCTGGGTTTTCCCAGATGCATTACTCTGCATTTCTTTGAATTGAATACAAGCTGCCATGCATTTGACCACTCCTCCAACCTTGCCAAGTCCCTTCTCATCCCTTCCATCCCATTTTGTGTAACAACCCTGTTGCAGATCCCTATCTGCAGAGACGTATTTTTCCTTAGTCCCTCTGCAGTGTCACTTTTAAAGACATTAACGAGGACTGGTCCCAGTACTGACTCACCATACCTACGAGGGTGGGGGCCCACAACACCATTGCCTTGTTGACTACTGAGGCATACTGGCTCGTACCTCCCTTTCTCCCTCATGCCCGCGGAGGGAGGCCTTGAGGGTCATGCTCAGTCGGCCAGCTCCGAACCCCGTCTTGAACTACAACGGGTTCAACTCTGTTGCTTTGCATGATCCCCTACCACCCTTGTGCTAGGGAGATGGTGTAAGTCCCCTGGTCCTGTAGGGGTCTGCTTGCCTACCTCCCATGCTTGGTTCCCTGGCCAGCATGCCCCCCACCCTGGTTTCTGTTCCAGAGGGGGCATTATCAGTTCAGACTGGCCCCTCTAGTGTTTACTGTTGCACTGTGGTGGCAGCAGCCCTTGGGAGGGATGGGACTGTCTCTCCCTATCTAGATGCTTAAGGTTCATCCTGGAGAGCGACTTTCAGGCCCTAGTGTGCACTGGACAGTTCAGGGCCCTAGGGACCACTGCCTACCTACCTGAATCCACCCTGACCCCCTCTGCACTTGCAGTATGCTGGAGCAGCTCTGGACACTGTCAGAGGCTTAGTCTTTTGTCCCGGGACAGGGTGGACTGCCTGTTACACAGCCTGCAGGGGGATTATGTCTTTCCCCTACCTGGGTGACAGGTTGCTCCAGGTTCAGTCCTGGGAGCTGTCCTGCACCCCAGAGCATACCAGACTGCCACTCAACGCACTATCCAGGCCAGTTTTGACTCCCATTTCAGTGCCTCAAGTATATAGGCACTCTACTGGATACTTCCCAGGGCTCTGCCTTTCTGCCCCAGGGCAGAACACCTACTGACAGAGGCCCAGAAGCTATCCCACAACAGGTATGTCACCGCCAGGACGTCCCCTGAAACTGCTAGGACTGGTGGCAGCAGCCATTCTCATGACATGCATGGCTGCATATGAGGATTCCTCAGTGGTCTTTGGGGGTACACTGGGGACAGAAGATACAGCAACATTGCCTGTACAGAAGGTGCTTTTGTGGTGTAGGGAACCCAGCCATTCACTTTAGGGAGGACTCTTTCCTCCTCAGATCTTACTATGGAGGCCGGGGGTTGCATATCTGGGCCCTCGCCAGACTGGTGACACGGACTGCAGTGGAGACTTATTCCTATACCAACATCAAGAGATGAGCTGTTTTTATGGCCTGCAGGCCTTCCAGAGCCCCTGTCCCCAGGCCATCTGCTAGTGCTGACTGACATCAGTGTAGTACACTACATCAGCATAGAAACATAGAATCTGATGGCAGATAAGGACCGCTTGGCCCACCTAGACTGCCAGTTCCCTACATAACGGATAAGCTGCTGATCCTAGTTAACCAGCAGCCTACTTCCTCCTACACCCCATGAGAATTGCCTTATGTCTGTCCCATGCATTCTTGAATTCCCCCACTGTTTTTGACTCTACGACCTTCTCAGGAAGGTCTTCCATGCATCTACAACCCTCTCTGAAGAAATACTTCCTCACATTACCTCTGAACCGTCCGCCCATCTTCAAATTGTGCCTCTTTGTTCCTGCACATCGTTTTCTGAAAGATGCCACCCTCTTGGACTTTGATTCCCTTGAGGTATTTGAAAGTTTCTATCATGTCTCCTCTCTCCCCCTTTTCCTCGAGGCTATACATCTTAAGCTTCTTTAGTCTTGTCTTCTGGTGCAGACCCTGCACTGTTTTGGTTGCGCTCCTCTGGACAGCATCCACCCTATCTGTCTCCAGAACTGTACACAGTACTCCAGTTGTGGTCTTACCAACTGTCTGTACAGAGGGCCAACAACTTCCTGTTTTCTACTGGTGGTACCTCTCCTCGTGCATCCCTGTATCCCCCCAGCCCTCCTTACTGCCTTCTCACATTGCTGGCCCACCTTTAGGTCATCTGATCTGACTACCCCCAGATCCCTTTCCATTTTTCAGTATCTCACACCCCCCCCATTGTGTACTCTTCACCTGGGTTTTTGTTTCCCAGGTGCATTACTTTGCACTTCTTTGCATTGAATCTAAGCTGCCATACATTTGACCATTCCTCCAACCTTGCCAAGTCCCTTTTCATCCTTTCCACCCCGCCTTGCGTAGCAACCCTGTTGCAGATCTTTATGATATGCAGACGTACTTTCCTTCCAGTCCCTCTGCAATGTCACTTATAAAGACATTAAAAAGGACCGGCCCCAGTACTGAACCGTGTGGTACCCCACTAATAACCCCCCTTCTTCACTGTGGACTCCATTTACTATTACCCACTGTGGCCTGTTGTCCAGCCAGTGTTTTACCCAGGGTACCACCCTGGGACCCACTCCCAAGCTGGCTAACTTGTTTATCTTTTGTGTGGGACTCATTCTTTCCTTCTGTACCGAGTAACAAGGGTTTGGTACAGAGCTCTAGAACACTGAACTGTCGGCTGCTCCATTCCCAGCATCCAAAACACCCTGGCAGACAGATTAAGCAGGTTGCAGTCCACAGTGCACAGTAGAAGCTGCTGACCTCAGTGGTGGATCTGCTAGACAGGAGGGGTTGCCCAGAGTTGGAACTTTGTGTCCCTGCACAATGTAAAAATGCTGCTTTTCTGCTCGCTCGTTCCAGGGCCTGGAGTTTTCTGGTGAGACGTGTTGTCCCTGTCTTGGAAAGGGAGGTTCTTTCAAGCCTTTCCTCTGATTCAGAGCATGCTAATCAAGCTCCAAGTGGCAGGAGTCACAGGGCCACTTTCTCTGAAAACTTCTGATCATAGGAGACTCCATGATTCGGGGAGTTGATACCCATCTCCAGCCAGGGGTGATGGTCAGATGTCTCCCAGGTACATCAGCATGGAGAGACACTGACTGCATTGCTAAAATTGTTCACAAAGCAGGAAAAAACATTGATGTCCTAGTACAGGGGTTCTCAAATGGTGAGGCCAGCCTCCCTGGGGAGGCCCCAACCTGTTCCAGGGGAGGCTCAAGCAAGTCTTGAAAAAGTATTATATTTCAATTTAGAACTTTATAGATTTTGTGGAGGGATAATGCAAACTGAAAGAGGATAATAGGTGAATTTATGTATTCATTCACAAGGATAATAGTAGGTGAATGTATGTATTTATTCACAAGTTTGTGACCATGGCTTATTTCAGGTATACCCAGGGAAGGGTGGTGAGAGAACACAATTCAAAATGTAACTGCAAAACACTCAAGCAATACAAAATGAATAAAAGTGCAAACAAATTAAGAACAATAAACTAACAATGCGAGGAAAAACTGATCAATTAGACTGGCGGCAGAACTATCCAAATGCAAGAGTTAACCATATAGGTACTAGGGATAAGAGCAGGAAGGAGCAAAATGATCCCTGAGAAGTTGCTTAAGAGCAGGGTGAGAGGCAGAGATCAGCAGGAAGGTTATTCCAGTTAAAGGGGAAACAGAAAAAGCAGTCTGACCCATGAAGATATGGCAGTAAGGGGTAACAATGGTGCAAGAGTCAAAATATTGGAGCAAGTAGGTTGTCCTGTTTGGGGGGGGGGTTACAACAAGCTTAATAACATGAGAGCCAGCTATGCAAACAGGTTTAAATTTATTCCTGATGTACTGTGAAAAGTAGGCTATTTTTCTATGGGGAGGCCCAAAAATATTTCAGTATTTTGGGGGAGGCTCGAGATCTTTTCCATGACTTAGGGGAGGCTCACTATGACAAAGTTTGAGAACTGTTGTCCTAGTACACATAGGGACTAATGATCTCGCCAGCCGGTCAGTTGTGGAGACCAAGGAACACCTGACTAGGCTGGGTGACAAACTATCATCTGTTTCGTCCGGCATCTCCTTCTCTGAGATCCTGCCAGTCTGGGAGAAGGGAGCAGATGGACGGAAGGTCAGAGAAGGGGAGATAGGGAGCTAAACACATGGCTCAAGGACTGGTGCCAGGAAAAGGACACAGATTTGTAGGAACTGGCAACAGTTCTGGGAGCGAAAGTTCTTTAAATTTGATGGACTGCATCTGACTAAAGAGGGAGTCAGTGCATTGGGGCAGAAGTTTGACGCCTTTGCAGAATATTTAAACTAGCAATGGGAGAGGGTGCAGCACCCATACGTCAAATGGGAAGAACACCCTCCCCTCAGCTAGTGGTTCAAACAGGAATTCAGCGTGTTTGCCGCTCATTGCATCACCAGGTAAGAAAAAGGTTTGTCTCCCATACGATGCACAGGGTAATGCCAAACTTCACCCAACAACCAACACACCAAAATCTGGCCAATGGAAAATCATGTACAAAATGCTCACAGCCTGGGAAATAAGATCCCAGACCTGCAGGCAGTAATGTCAGAGGCTAAACTGGACATAGTAGCACTAGTGAGACGTGGTTTACCAGTAACCACACTTGGGAGACTTGTACCTGGCTATGTATTGTTCAGAAGAGACCGAGGTGCAAAGGGGAGGTGGCCTTGTATGTTAATGAAAATATCAAAGCTACAGAAATTCAGATTACACATAACGGAGCCAGAAGAACTGTGGGTCACCCTGGAAACAGGAAATGGGACAGTATAAGAACTGGGGTTGTCTACAGGCCCCAGACCAGAGGGAGGACATAGACACATTACTGTTAGAAGATATACAAACATGACAGCTAAAAGGAGGTTCTGATAATGGAGACTTCAACATGCCAGATACAGATTGGTCAATACCAGTAGGAACATCTGCCAGAACTAGACTCGAGTGGATTCCCTGCAGGAGGGCCTCAAACAACTGGTACAGCAACCCACAAGAGACGGGCTATCCTAGATCTAGTACTGACTAACAAAGAAGGATCACAGATCTCCAGGTAGGTCACCTGGGGGCCAGTGACCATCACATGGTATGGTTCAATTTGGCTACTACATCTAAATCATCCCATTCCAAGGCAAAAATATGGGACTTCAGAGGAGCTGACTTTGATAAGATGGCCAACAGAGTTAAGCTAGCCCTGGCAAAAAGAAACACAGGTGAGGAGGTGCAGGCAAAGTGGGCAAGCATTAAGGATACAATACTTGAAGCAACATCCCATTGTGTTAGACAGAAAAGGAAGTGCAAAGAAGGAAACCACTTTGGTTCTCAAATACAGTAGCAGAAAAGGTCAGAGCCAAAAGGCTGGCCTTCAGAAAATATAAGGAACACAGCGGATGAAGATAGGAGGCATACCAAACTGCCCTAAGGAAGCAGGTAAGGCAGTAAGGCAGGCAAAGTCCCAAACTGAGGAAACACTAGCACGAACAGTAAAGAAGGTGACAAGACTTTCTATAGATACATTAGTGAAAGGAGAAAGTCCAGAGGGGTGCTAAGCTTAATGGAGAAAAGGAGCATGTGAGGAGGAGGACCCTGTAAAGGCATCTATCCTAAATAGATACTTTTGCTCAGTATTTACTGAAGAGAAGGTAGGGCAGGGCCCACAGCTCAGCATCATGGACACAGGGGGGAGGGAGGTGAGCACTACTCCCTTCACAAAAGAAAGTGTCCTACAAGAGCTTGCTAAGCTCAGGGTGGATAAGGCAATGGGACCTGATGGCATACATCCCAGGGTACTTAAGGAGCTAAAGGAGGAACTAGCAGAGCCATTAGCAGAATTGTTTAGTGAGTCTCTGAGCACAGGAGAGTCCCAGAAGACTGGAGAAGGGCTCATGTGATCCCACTCCACAAGAGTGGTAGCAGGGAGGAGGCGGGAACTACAGACCGTCAGTCTTACCTCAGTAGTGGGCAAGATTATGGAGGCACTCCTTAAGGAAAGGATAGTGCAACACCTGGAATCCATAGGGGCACAGGATCCAAGACAGCATGGGTTTACAAAAGGAAGGTCCTGTCAAACTAATCTCATAGATTTCTTTGACTGGTTAACCAGAGTGGTGGACAAAGGGGAGCAGTTGATGTCGCCACCTTGACTTCAGCAAAGCTTTGACACTGTTCCACATAGAAGATTGATAAATAAGCTGGGTAGGATCAGGGTGGGTCAGAAGTTGGTCAACTGGGTGGCAAACTGGTTGACTGGCAGAAAACAGAGTGGTGGTAAATGGTATACAGTCAGAAGAGATGCAAGTCACAAGTGGGGTACTCAGGGATCAGTCCTGGGGCCAGTCCTATTCAACATCTTCATTAGTGACCTCGCAGATGGACTAGAGGGTAAGGCTTGTATGTTTGCAGATGACACCAAGATCTACAACAGAGTAGATGATCCAGATGGGGTGGGCAGAATGAGAGAGATCTGGATAAACTAGCAAAATGGTCAGAAGAGTGGCAACTGGGATTTAATGCAAAGAAGTGCAAAATCATGCACATAGGGAAGAGAAACCCTGAAGCCACTTATAGGCTGGGAGGGAGTTGCTGGCAGTCACAAAGGAAGAAAGAGACTTGGGCATCATCATCACTGATGACCTAAAATCATCCAAGCAGACCCTCTAAAGCAGTAGGTAAGGCTAGGGGGTGTTAGGTGTATTAGTAGGGGTATCACAAGTCGCAGAGGGAGGTAATAATCCTCTGTACAAGACATTGGTTAGGCCCCATCTGGAGTACTGCGTGCAGTATTGGAGGCCACACCTTCACAAGGACATTAACCAAATTGAGGCAGTCCAGAGAAGGGCAACCAAAATGGTGCAGGGACTGCATCAGAAGACATATGAGGACAGATTAACGGAGCTCAATATGTATACCCTTGAGCAAAGGAGGGAGAGAGGTGATATGATCGAGACATTTAAACACCTTAAGGGCATAAACAAGGTGAAAGAGTCTAACATGTTTAAATATAAGAAAAATAGCAGGACAAGAAGACACAGCATGAGATTAGAGGGAGGCCGATTAAGGGGGAATGTGAGGAAATTATTTCACAGAAAGGGTGGTAGATGCATGGAATGGTTTACCACAAGAAGTGGTGGCTATGAATACAGTGCAGGGCTTCAAACAGGCATGGGATAGGCATAAGGGAGCAATACAAATGACTATGAATAGATAGGTCACTGACAGAGCAAAGGCCGATGGCACATTTATAAGGTAGAAAAAGAAATGGGCAGACTGGATGGGCCTTGTGGTCCTTATCTGCCGTCAACTTCTATGTTTCTATGTAAGTGGACATGCTTTGTTCTGTGGGTCACTTCACTTCACCTGGAACCCTTCTCTTGTCCAGTGAACCAGATTCTAGAGTACTTTCTGTCCTTGTCAGATGCCAGACTGCAGTACTCTTCCACTTGGGTGTGCTTGTTGGTCATTGCATCCCTCCATGTGCCCTTTGGCCATATGGCGGCCCAGTTGAACATGGCCCATACGTTTGAGAGGCATTTTACATTTGAAGTGTCCCATCTGCAATCCGGTCGCGACTTGGAACTTGAATTTTGTTTTAAAGCAGCTGGTTTTGGCACCCTTGAGCTAGCCATGACTTGTAGGCCATGTTTTCTGTCGTGCATAGCATTGTTTTTAGTTGCTATCAGTATCACTCCTGCTCAGAGGATTTTTGGGCTCTTGTTTGAGCCTCCTTATTTGATTTTCCTCAGACATGGTGTCCTTGCGTACAAGCCCTATGTCTTCACCACAGACTATCCACCTGCCAGTTTCTTTTCCAGAGCATGCCACTTCAAGGGAAGCCTTACTCTTTATTTTAGTTGTATTCAGATATTCATCGTATGATTACCTGTGGGAAGCCCTTTCAGCCCTTTGTTGCTTTTTGTCCCCTGGGACACAGGGCGTCCCAGTTTCTGAGTAGTGTTCAACTTGCTTGGCCAATTTCATCACTTTACATTATAGGCAGTATGGTAAGGAACTTCCTGGGGTTGTGCGTGGCCTTTCCTCCAGAGGCCTAGCCGCTTCTGTTGCCTGTTTCATTGTTTTTAGCTGCAACAGTCTGTTCTGCTGCAGCTTCCAGGACTGTCTGCTCTTTTACAAAGCCCTACTGTCTGGACACAGGCCAACTGCTTCACTCTCTGCTATAGGGAATCTAGTAAGGAACTGCCTGGTCTTGTGCGTGGCCATTCAACCAGAGGTATGGCCCTTTCTGTTGCCTCTTTCAGGCTTGTTTCAGCTTCTGCAATCTCTGCTTCTGCAGCTTCCAGAAAATGAGCTGGCTTTAGCCTGGCTGTGCTTTAAGGACTCTTCTTGTAGGTCTCTAGCTTCCAGCCATCCAGACTTCTCTGTCAGTACTGCTTGGTACTCGTTCCATAGGTGTGACTTGATGCAAGAGATCCTCTAGAAGATATCAGTTATGTAAGAACTTGCTGTAACAATAGATATTAGAGAATCTCTTGCATCCAGTAATGCCGACATGCCCTCCGTCCCCATTGGGGTCTCTGCCTTCTACTCTGGGTGTTTGGTCTGGCCTCTTCCATTGGACAACCTATGAGCTGTTTCCATCCCTGCATGGTAGCTGGGCCAGTTTATATCTCCTTGCCTCCTGGGGAGGGCTTTTTCAGTCTGTCCTTTGAGCTGTTAAGGCCATCCTGTTGTCCTTGCTTCTCCAGGATTTCAACTTTCTGCATCTGGGGGCTGGCCTTGTTCTTCTCCAGTCTATTAGAGAGGCCTTTGGGTGGTTAGGGATGTCTTCTGAGGCCCTTGTCTGTTAAGAGTATGCCCTGTTATGCCTTGGTGACTAGGCAGATTCACCTTTTTCCCTCCTGGTTCCCTATAGGAGGTCCTCTGAGCTTTATCTCCCGGCGGAACTGAGGAGGGCCGAGGCAGCCCACGCTTGTAGAATCAATGACGCCTGGCACTGCCGTGGGCCTCTGGTACTGCTTTTTTGGGAGTGTCCATGAGGTCCTAGAGCCTGACTGCTAATGTTCCATAGATGTGACCTGATGCAACAATCTCTTGAACTGTTAGTGTGTTCTTGTGCAGCTGTTCTTTCTTTCCTTGGTCGCTTTCGAAAATGAGCCTCTGCTTGGCGTGACTCTCCCAGTTACCAATTTTAAATAAATAGATCTGCCGAATGACTGAACATTTCATCAGAATACCTTTAGCCAGGTTAAATTTATTTTCTCTACCAGGTAAGCGCACTAGACAGAGTAATTGCCTAGTTTGTTAGGCATGGCCTGGGTGGTTACAGTAAGGTAGGAAGACCTACGAATATAGGCAGCTGCTCAATACTTTCTAACTTTAATATTAAAGCAAACCTAAATGTTCATGGTGAAGTACACACATGTCCAAGCACAATGTACTTGTTTATATACTTGCAGACAACACGTTACAGAAAACGGCAAGCCAGCATTACTAACTTGAAATGCATGTGCTCACATTGGTATTGCACTTCAGCCAGGTACAAAGTTTGCAGGTACATGGAATGATCACACTGGAAACTTCTTTTTTTAAGGTGGTTGTGAACAAAGCTGCAGTTATGGTTCACCAGCTGTCAAAAAAGGAAGCCTCCCGTCATGCCATCATGCGTTCACCTCAGATGGTGTCTGCGATTGTTCGCACCATGCAGAATACAAATGACGTTGAGACTGCACGATGCACTGCTGGTACTCTTCACAACCTCTCCCACCATCGTGAAGGCCTCTTGGCTATCTTTAAATCGGGAGGAATCCCTGCTTTGGTAAAAATGCTTGGGTAAGTGAAACTTTCATGTACTAAGGTTAGAAGAGCTAAGAAGGCCTAAGTCAGCCCATTTATTGCTCCTATCCATTTACCCATAATGTTGTACTATTTTCTTATGTTTATCCAAACTACTCTTAAACTTTGCCTTTGCATTGCTGGTTACTACCTCCAGAGGCAGCCCATTCCATGGCCCCACTATCCTTTGTTTTTGGGGGGGTGGGGGTCGGGGTGGGGAGCCTTCTGTTTGTATTACATTGTTTTCCTTTAAGCTGTAACAGATGTCCTCTGGTACTGATTTCCAGGTTTTTAATGGTTAAATTTAATTAGATATTGTATATTATATCATAACACATAAGTAGGTCTCCACTCACTCTCCTAGTTTCAAGTGACATTAGTTTTAAGCTCGCCATTCTTACTTTAAACACCATTTTTGTGGCCTGCCTCTGCACCTTCTCCAAGGCATTAACCCCACACCTTGATATAGGTTCCCACACCTGACTGACATAATCCAACAAATGGTCTTGCATACTAAGGTTTATTCACATATTAAGGTTCATATCTCTTTGAGAAGAAATACATGGCACAGTATACAGCCACAGGAGATGGTGCAGACAGGCTCCTAGTTGCACCATCACCAAGACTGGCATACACAATGCCCAGTGCTGTAGGGTGGGGTTTCCTCAGCGACTAAAGCATAATACAGATCACTCTGTTTGGTGGACCAAACAAGGTTTGCACTGGCTAACGTATTGGTTTGTTTGTCTGAGGTCATAGCATAGTGCTAGTCATATGGTGCTGTGGCAAGTAGTGCTAGGTGCTACTGTTCCTGCACCTTAACTTTAGTCCTGCATTTGGGCTATTGAGTAATCCTTATTCCACTTTGTCCTTGGCCTTTTCTGGTTGTCCAATGAACATCACCCCTATCCCCTGCCCCCTTATGAATGGTTCTAAGAGTCTGGTCCTATAATCAACCCTCACTGCATCCTGGGTACCTAGTGGGAACCTAGCCACACCTGTCTGCCTGTAACAGTTCTTTAAGCAGGGAGAGCTGTGGTGATTAAGATTGCTAGGGATGCCATGAATGGCACTGTGGGCTATTTGCAGGGTGACCCCCTTACACATTTGCATGCAAAAGAAGGCACGTGATGCCCCTGTACATAATACAGCAGTGTGCAAATCGGGGATCTGTCTAGTGGTCATTGTAGCCATTTGGCAACAGTCCCATGCAACTCTGTGGCCTGTAAATTTGTAAATGTAGTGTGCAATTACTTTCTTTTTTTTTTTAAGTTCCCCAGTAGATTCTGTTTTGTTCTATGCCATCACAACTCTACATAATCTGCTCTTGCATCAAGAAGGAGCAAAGATGGCTGTGCGCCTGGCTGGTGGGCTACAGAAAATGGTTGCTTTGCTCAACAAGACCAATGTCAAATTTCTGGCCATCACAACAGACTGCCTTCAGATATTGGCTTATGGCAATCAAGAAAGCAAGGTATGTGAAAACAATGTGTTATGTGGAAGATTTGAGCGGACGTACGTATGGTCTTTACTTAAATGCTGTGTTTTCCATCTTAGCTGATCATTTTGGCTAGTGGTGGACCTCAGGCCCTGGTGAACATAATGAGGACATATACGTATGAGAAGCTGCTGTGGACTACAAGCCGTGTCTTGAAAGTTCTATCCGTGTGCTCCAGTAACAAACCTGCCATTGTTGAAGCTGGTAAGTATGTCAGTTCAGGAGTAAGCTCCTGCACAAGGACAATTTTCTTGACCCAGAAACAGTCACTGCTGCACTGATATAGTTTTACTACTAGTATTTAGTCACTCTTGGTAAAATATTTTGGGGGTAATTAGGCCGTTAAAGAGTAGTGTGACAGGCTCCAACTAGTTGTACAGTGGCTGATTAGGAGCTACTACCTAGCTGTGCAGCTGCAGGTTTGTAGGGAGCTGGGTTCCTCTTAAGGGAGAGGAGGTAGGTTGAGGTGGAGCTTTCTACCAGAGGCTGAAGGTTCTGAAGGACTTGCTGAGTTGTCAGCTGTGAGTCTGTATTGATTAGGGTGCTGAAAAAGTTGTGCTCCGAAATTTCACTGCACCTGACTGGTTGTAGCCTATCCGGTTAGGAGGTTTGACTCCTAGGTCATTGCCACATGTAAAATAAGTCATTTGAACAGTTTAAGCTGTATTGCTTATTCAAAATAAAATACTGAAAGTTAGCATTTTGTTATAGGTGGGATGCAGGCTTTAGGACTTCACCTTACAGATCCGAGTCAGCGTCTTGTACAAAACTGTTTGTGGACTCTAAGAAACCTTTCAGATGCTGCAACAAAGCAGGTAAGAATTCCTTTAGATTCAAAATTGGGTTAGCTAACGTAGGAGTAAAACACAGGTCTTGGTTCATGTCCTTCCTGCATTATTTGTGAAAATACTGTCTGGGCACCAGATTATCAAAGATGGCAAAAGCACTTTAAGGTTGTTTTTGTGAACAAGTACTGTAAGTTTTAAGTTCTTAAGGTCCTAGTTATTTGAGCAGTGTCCTTGATTTGTTCATGATGGCCATCTAAAATATGAAAACTAGAGTTAAAAAAAAAAAAAAGGATCCATTCATGTATATGGAGCGCACCTCCTGCACTCCATATGTCATCATAAATTGTGGTAGCAAGGGGAGGCTCTCGCTATTAGGAAGTGGAAGAGATCGACGACTTGGCTCCACTAAACCAAAATACAGTCCCTTCACTTCCAAATTAGGGCATTTAAAATTCGGTTTTGGCACCATATGAATTATGGCAGGTGTAAGGGTCCTTCATGGTACTGCCTTTTTTGGGGACAATTTGAGAAGGGCAGGAAAGGTGCTGTTTGAGACAGTATTTGGTTTCAATAACTTTAGAAGGCTGCTTTTCATTGTGGTTCCCACTCTTGGGGAACCACTTTAAATTTCAAATTTTAAACATTATCTACTTTCAGTTAAACCGCTTTGTGGTTTCTCCTGTATTTTGTTCGTTTTCAGGGAACAGCACTGATATTTTTGGTAAATTTCACTCGCGGTTTTTATTGAGAACCAAACTTCATTTCTGACACTTAAACCCCTGTCTATCTTGCATACAAGGTCTTTGTTTTTACCTTTTTTGGGCAGCCCATTACTCCTCGGTTATTTTCCCACCATCGATCACACTCGGCGGACCTGCTGAAGGAACTGTCAACCAGTCATTTTCTTTGTTTACCCAAAGCATTTTTTTGTCTGTTAGCTGCTGAAATCAAAAGAAGCTTTATTTTGATACTGTATGTGCAGAGATAAAATTATAAACATTTGCACACAGTTAGTTTGCTGTTAGGGCCTGTCTCACAGTGCAAGGACTTGCGAGATCTGCTATGGCCTAAACCAGGCAATAAGGTGACATAAGAAAGCTCTAGAAATATATTTTCTCCAAAAAGCCTTTGTAGCCATGGAGAAGGAGCAAGGCCCCAAATTGGTGTTGCTGTCATGTGGGCCAGTAGATGGCCACCAAAGTCAAGGGACGGTACAGGGAACAGCTGTCATCATGGCCTTCTTCATTGAGCCACAAGCATAAGTACAGAAAAGTCTGCTTCTCCAGTGTTAACAGGTCCCCCCCAAAAAAAGTAAGTCAAGGAGGCACTAGGGTCAGGATCTGGCTTTAGGTGCTGCTGTACCTACTATGGGATGGTACAATGACAATCATTGGGTTAAGGTTTGTCAGAGGTAGTCATGGCACCTGGCCAGGGCGTCATAAGTTCTCCAGCTGTGCTGGTGTCACTTTCAGAAATATTACGCATTCTGGTTGGCTTACCTATGTAGCAGTCATTCCATCAGTGGGGCCTGTAGGCACTCCTAACCAGTTGACTTTTTGCAGCACTGGTGTTGTCACTGTATCAGAAGTTATGGTATTGATACTGTGGGGAAATTTCTGATAACTGCAATAACCATGATTCATGGTATACCACTGTATTAAGACCTCTCAGCTAGTTTTTTTGTTTTGCATTTTCAGGGACAACCGTCTTTTCCACACAAACTCTCCCTGATGCATGAGTTTGAGGCTTTTTTGTGCAAAAATTACTTGTTCTGAATACCATGCGGCTATCATGCCTTCAGTTTCATACTGTGACAAGCCTATCCAGTACACAGCGAGTTCATCCTTCTCAGCTGCCGCTGTTGTCTCTGGCACCTTCAGCGACTCCCATCATCGACAGGGACATCGACAATGAGGTGGAAATATAATCCTGACCTCATGGTATTAGAGGAGGAATTGTGAGGGAGAACTGTATGTGGCTCTTTGTTCTAGTTCTGCCCTCTCATTCTGCAGTGAGGACTGGGTGGTCTGTACCCAGATCTCCACCTGAGGATCCTATTCATCAAACCATAATGCAGCAAATACAAAACTAACATGGGCTTTGCTGTGGAAGAAGATTCCATTAAAAAGAACCTCATGGAATTGAGGTTCCCCTGCACACACGCCATTAAAATTCCAGCCATTTGGCCTGCATTGGAGGATGCTGCATGGTAGAAGCCTAACTCACTGCCTGCAGTTCCCAGAAAGGCTGAGGTGCCGACCATTATTATGCTAACCAGCCAGAAACTGACTCTGTAGTCATGTCTGTTCATGGCAAATCTGAGGTGCCTGAACACTAGCACTTTACCTCCTGACAAAGTGTCTACAAGGCTGGATATGATGGGCAAGCATACATACGCCTCTGCCCCACTAGGCCTTAGGATTGCAGACTATCAGGCCCATATGATCAGATACCAGAACAACCTGTGGAAAGCTGCTATGGCTGCAGCCCAGGCTTTGCCTGAGCACTCTGCCAAGAATGAGTTTAAAACTTCAGGGGCTGAGGTTGGCAAACATTTGCTAGGTTTGCCTGAGTAAGTCAAGGCAGGAGGGGCCACAGCCACATAATAGAACCACATACGTGAGGCAGTGGGGACAATACTCTTGCATAGCAGTAGAATACAGGGGAGAGCAGTTTTAAGCAACAGGGAAGAAAAGAGATGTGGGAGATGTAAACAAAATGAGGGATTCCTAATGCAGGAAGGGGATTCAAAGAATACAGAAGGGGTGACTAGTAGAAGAGCACATAGGACAGACTGGGAGGATGCAAGGAGTGGTGCAGTGTAGTGGGTGTGGTGCCGCAGTGTTCAGAACATTCTGGATCATGCGGTGCTGCCCCATCTGCAGGCACCTCTCTGGGTTGAGAGGAGGGTGCTTGTCTCCGAGCAGAGTTGGCCAAGATTCAGGAGACCACCCCAACCAGGGGCCACCGTGTCCACTACCAGAACCTCAGTGCACACCCAGGAGGCGTGGTTGGATCACAGTGGGCTTGGGGAAGGTATGCGAGGGGGGTCAGAAGCGCATCCCCCAACCAATCCAGCTAAGCAACTCCTACACTGTTTCGGAGGAGCAGGGAAGCCCCACAAGGGCACCTACAGCTGAGACCAAGGAGGATGGATCCTTTGGCACCCCAGGTAAGGGGGTAAAGGACCCCAGAGGATAAGAAGTTACTTCTGGTGGGGGACTAGTTTGTCAGGAGTGACGTTAGGGGCACGTAGCAGGGCAGTGAGGGAGGTAGAGTGCCTTCCAGGAAGCACAGCATTGTGGGATTGGAAGCAGATCCATAGGATTGCAAGGGCAGTAGTAAGGAGGGAGGAACTGGATGTCATGGTCTACCAGGGGACAAATGGTCTGGCAGGGGACAATGTAGAAACAGAAGTTGAAGATTTCAGGAAGTTTGGGGGCTAAAGCGGATAGCATATTCCATATCTTTTTTGGAGGTACTACTTGTCCATGGTATGGGGGAGGCTAGGTCACTGCATCCAGAAATTCAATTCCTGGTTGAAGGAATGATGTGGAAAGGAGGGTTTTGGCTTCATGGGGGACTGGGGCCCCACCTGGAGGGATGCAAGCCTGTATAAGGACGACAGCCTGCATCCATCAGCGAAGTGGACCTTAGTCCTGAGTATGGGAGGTTTGAATGCTTCAGCAAGCATTTAAACTGTCGGCAGGACATCATGGCTTAGTATTCCCCCCGAGCACATGCTCCACACAAGTACCCAAGATGGGGTTGGACAGATGGCAGAGCTCTACAAAGGCAGAAGAGCGAAGGACGGGTAAGTACACCGGGAAGGGGGGGGAAATAGGGCAACAAAACAGTGGAGGGAAGGCTCATTCTGGAAAGCCATGTGTGCCAGTGTCTTAGTAACAAGATGGAGGACCTGGAGGCAGCCATGGCACACTGACCTGGACATTGTGGCCATCAGAGACCTGGTGTAATCATAACTATGACTGGGAGATGGCCATACAGGATACAGTCTATTTAGGAGGAGCTGGTCAGGCGGGGGGGGTGGCACTTTCTATGAAGCATAACATAAAGGCCACAGAGGTTCAAGAGAAACGGGGGGAGGAGATACTGTAGGTTAAGCTTGAAAGGAAAACTGGGTCAGCGATCTGCATAGGGATAATTTACAGACCACCAGCCCAGTGGGAGGAGACTGATGGGGGAGATGATGCTAGGCAAACAAGGGAAGAGAAGTGGTTCTAGTTGGTGACTTCAGTATTCCAGATGTGGACTGGAGCCTCCCAGCAGTGGCGGCAGCCAGGAGCAGACTTATCCTAGACTCCCTTCAGGGAGTCAAACAGCTGGTAGTGGAACCCACACAACAGGAGGCACTACTGGACCTTATGCTCTCAAACTGGGGCAGTGTGACAGATCAGTGGGGAGCACCTGGGAAACTGGTTAGTGTGGTTTGACATAACCGAAGAAGTAGAACCCAGCCATACAAACATACGAAGCCTGGACTTTAGGAAGGCAGATTTTGAAAAAAATAGTGCTTGGAGGAGGCACTGATTTGGAATGGGGGGTGGGAACTAGGGGTGGTGGAATAGTGGGCAGTATTCAAAACGGGGACAGCGAGGGCAACACAAATTGTGTAAAATGGGTTAGTAAGGGGAAAAGGAGATCATTATGGTATTTTCAGTGAGGTGGCGGAGAAAGTCACATACCGTATTCGGTCAATACAAAAAGACACAGGCAGAAGAGGACAGGAAGAGGTACCATGTGAAACGAGAGGAGACTGAGGGCAGTAAGGGTAGCCAAAGCACTGAGTGCAGTGTGGAGTCAGTGGTTAATGGGGACAAAACCTTTAACAGATACACAGGGGGAAAAAAGGAAGGGATAGTGAGGCCAAAAGGGGAGGAAGTAGAGGACAACAGTAAAGCAGAAATACTGATTTCTGCTCAGTCTGCACGGAGGAGGGAGCGGGTAACAGGCCAGAAGGGAGTAGTAAGGGGAGGAAGAGCAAGGAAATGGATACAATTCCTTTTCCACGGGAAAGGGTCCTAAAGGCACTGGAAGGAATGAGTTGATTTAAAGCTGTGGGGCCAAATGGGGTATACACTCCAGGGAGCTAAGAGGTGGTGGCTGAACCTCTGGCAACTCTGTTTAGCCAGGCACTGGAAACAGGAGGTACCCAAAGACTGGAGGATAGTTGATGTAGCCCCTTATACAAAAGCGGGAGCAGGGGAAGCGGGGAAACTGCAGACCAGTCAGCCTGACCTCGGTAATGGGGAATATCATGGAACCAGTAAAGGAAAGAATAATGGAACAACTGGAAGCTAGTGGTCTACAGGACCCAAGGCAGCATGATTTTACTGGGGGAGGTCATGCCAGACTTACCTCATTTAATTTTTCGACTGGGTGACTAAGGAGGTGGGGGCAGCTGATGTGGCCTACCTGGACTTCAGCAAGACCATCGACACTGTGCCACATAGAAGGCTGTTTAAGTTGGGGAACATGGGAGTGGGTGGGGAGACTGGCTGGATTGCAGGATACAGAGGGTGGTGGTTAATGGCTGTCACTCTGCAGAGGGAAGGGTGACCAGTGGGGTGCCACAGAGATCAGTGCTGGGTCCAGTCCTCAACATTTTAATCAGTGACATTACAGAAGACCTGGAAGGGAGAATTTGCCTGTTAGCCGAGACAAAGCTCTAACAGGGTGGACACGCAAGAGGGTGCAGCTAGGATGAGGAGAGATCTGCAAAAGCTTGAAGACTGGTCATGGGAATGCATTTGAGATTTAATGCAAAGTGCAAGATAATGCACATGGGGCACAAAAACCCTGGAACATCAGCTGGGGGAGGTCATGGGGGTTATCTCTGACCTGAGGGTATGGAGTCACTGATAAGGCGGCAGGTAAAGCAAACAGGATATTGGGATGCATAGTCGGGGGTATCTCCAGCATGAAAAGGGAGGTAATAATGCCACTATTCAAAACATTAGTAAGGCCACGTTTCAAGTATAGTGTCCAGTTCTGGAGGCCATACCTACATAAAGACAGACGGGGTGGAGGCAGTTCAAAGGAGGGCAGCTAAGATGGCTCAAGAATTATATCTCAACCTGCGAGGACTGGCTGAAAGAATTGAATATGTACTTCCTTGAGGAGAGACATGATTGAGACATAAAAGTACCTAACTGGGAGGAACAAGGTGCAGGAAAACATAATTTTGCATCGAAAGAGGTTCCAGGACTTTGGGGTGAAATTCAGGGGAACATGAAGTATTGGAGAGGGTGATGGACAAATGGAATGCCCTGCCAGAGGAGGTGGTAGGGGCTGAATAAATTACAGGATTTAAGAATGCATGGGATAGGCATAGGGGATTGGGGTGGGGGTGGGACTACCCAGTTCTGGAGAAGTTTGAAGCAAATTTAAGTGCACAAATGGGCAGACTATGTGGGCCGTAGGCCCTTATCTGCAATCAGCTTCTGGTTCTCCACTGCCGGGAAGGTCCCCAGAGGGGGAGGGGTGGCCCTGGCCACAGCTGCTACCTCAGCAATGCTCTTAAACCCCCACCCTCCAGCATTACAAGAGGTGTTGGTAGGGGGTCATTTCTCCTGCTACCTGGACAGAGGGACAGAGGGAAGGAGATCACCACAGACTCTTGGGTTCTGTAGCTTATAGAGCAAGGTCTCATTCTGTGGTCTCCAGATATATCTCCAGTTCACTGAAGCTACCCTTCAGACTATTCAAGTTCTGCTGGGGGAAATCTGCACGTTGTTGCAGAAATGAGCTATAGAGCCTGTTCCTGAGAATCTGAGGAACAGAGGGGTTCTATTCCCACTTTCTTGTCCCACAAATCCACAGGGGATTTGTGGCCTATCCTGGACCTGAGACCTGAATTTCTACATCCAGTACAAGAAGTTCAGGATGGTAACCCTCAAGTTCTGTTGCCTCTCCTGCACAAGGGCGACTGGATATGCTCCCTAGATATGCAGGATGCATACTGCATATCAAGGTGTGTGCTCCCCACAAGCAGTACCTCAGGTTCCACTTCCAGTGTGAGTACTACCAGTTCAGAGCATTGCCCTTTGGCTTGTCTTTATCAAATGCTTGGCAGTGGTAGCAGCAGCAGCCCTCTAGAGAGGGACACTGTACTTCTTGCCGTACCTGGATGACTAGTTGCTCAAAGCTCAGTCCAGGGAGCAACTGCTCCAAACCCTAACACGTACTAGGCAGCTGTTCCATGCCCTAGGGATCTTGGTCAGTCTTACCCCTTGTCAGCGCCTACAGTGCATAAGGCCAGTACTTGATACAGATCAGAGTTTTGCCTTTCTGCCCCAGGACCAGGTGGACTGCTTGATGGCTGAGGCCCGGCTGCTTTACAACAGCAGATTTCACTGCCAGATCCTGCCTCAGACTCTTGGGCCTGATGGCTGCAGCCTTGTCATGGTTGCCCTCACCAAACTGCACATGCAGATCTCCCCAGTGAACATTAACTCATTATTTCAAAAAGCTTTGTATGAAGTCTGAACCATCATTGCTTGCCCGAGACAAAATAGCCACTCAGGACAGAATGAGTTGGGTCCAGTAGGATCAATGCAATGAAGACCTAGAACAGCAAGTTGTAGTCTCCTCCCAGGTCAAAAAGGTGGTGCTGTGGTGGATGGAAAGAAGCAACATGTTGAAAGGGGTTCTCTTCCTCATTCCTTTCCTTCAGCCGAGATGTTCATCACACGCTTTGGGGTTGGGGGAATTATCTGGGACCTCATTAGAGTCGAACGTGGACCAGCATGGAGGTTGCTCTCCACATAAATGTCCTAGAAGTGAGGGCTGTTCTGCATGCTTCTCAAGCCTTCCAGACCCATCTGTCCCGGGGCAATCTGCTGATGCAGACCGATTGCATCATTGTAGTACACTACATTGGCAAAGGGGTGGGGGCTGATTTGTACCCATTGTGTCAGGAAGTGATGAGGATCTGGTACTTGGCTCTAAAACTGTTGGCCGTCCATGTTCTAGGCATCCAGAATGTCCTGGTGGGCAGGCTAAGCCAATCTGTCTCAAATGCACACATGGGAGCTGCTGACCTCTTGTCATAGAAGACCTGTTCAGCAGGTGGGGTCATCCATAGTTGGACCTTTCTGCATCTCCTCTCGGCACAAAACTGCTGCATTCTGCTAACTCCAGGGCCTGGCGTTTTCTGGTGATGCATTGTCCCTCTCTTGGGAAAGAGGCTTTAACTTCGAGGGTGGAGTTCTTGCAGCAGGTAATGCCATTAAGACTAATGCCATCCGGCATTAGGACCTCACGGAAAACTTGTAGCTAGCAATCCCATGCAGGGGACCACCCCATACATCTGCTCCGCCCGACATCAGACATAGTATAAAGGGGGCATTCTCCCCAGCGCCATCCCAGTTCTTTTCCTACCGTCGACCCACGTAGCTCTGCTCCACGGACCCCTTCAGCAGTTGACAGCCTAAAGAACTTTTTTCTCAGATGTTTGTTCCGTTTGCTTTATGTATGTCGTAGTCTCCTCCACCATGGCGCAAAGCTGTGTGTGTGTCAAGCAGATTCCGGCCAAAGACTGCCACACGGCCTGCCTCATCTGCTTGGGCCCAGACCACCAGCCTGACGTCTGCACCCTCTGCCAGCAATTTAATCAGAAGACACATACCAGGAGAGCCAGCACATTCAAGACCTTCCTTCTAGAAAAACTAGTGGCGATGCAGCGTGGCTCGGGCTAGTTCCTTCATCTCTCACCAGGGATTCCCCACCAAAAGAAAAGTCCTTGGGTGGGGAAACACCACAGGGATAAAGATCGGGCCACGTTAGTCCCGCCCTAAATCGCCGGCTAAGCAGGCCTTTTTCTCGACCTCTGGCCAGAGGTCCGGTTTGGTGCCAGCCCAGATGACCGAACACTCCTGCTAGAGTAAGTCCACTCCTGCCTCTTCTCAGGGCAAGAACTGGGAGTCTACCTCGTTGGGACACCAATCTTCCTTGGCTCATCAACCTCAAATTCTCAGGGTCGATCCAGGAGGGCCAGTCCAAGTCTTTAAAGGACGGACCTGGTTCATCTGAAGAAAGGAAGACTTCGGACGAACGCCCAGGTAGGCATGAGGTTGTCTGGACTCTGATGCCTCCCCCTCCTCTGGCTAAGGTCCCCCCCGACCGGGTTGAACAGCAGAAGCCTAGCTGGATGCCTTCTCATTCCTGCTCCCAGACGCCTGATACGGGGTAATCGCTGGCAGAAGACCAAACGCCTGCACCCCCTCCAGAGAGTCGGTTGCCGGTCAACTTCCTGGGCAAAGGAGACACAGGATGTCTGCTCACTGACAAGGTCCCGGACCAGACACCTGATCCAGCGAGCCCAGTGCCTGACCCAGCAGTCATCCCAGTGGCAGACGTAAGCTCCTTATTTACCACATGGTGGAATACAGTTAAGGGGATCTCCTTTACAGACCTGCAGAGAACATCACAACTCCTGCAGGGGGTGAGAGCCCATGCCCAGATTCCAAGGGCAAAAAGAGGAGTTTTCAGCAGTCTCCCCAGCCTTTTGCCTCATCGTCCTCAGAAGAGGAAGCAGAATCTGAGCGAGTCAAAAGCGGAATTCCTTCCCCAGGATCCAAGGATTCCCCACGGTCCCCTCCAGATGATGACCCTTCCTTTTAGACATGAGGCACATTCAGGCTATTTGAGTGTGGCACAGAGGACCTGGATCCAGAGTGCAAGCGACTGGCCAAGTTCTTGGGTGAAAAAGAACCTGAGCGCCTGGTAATGCTTTGCTTCGCACAGCCGAGCCCTTCCAGGATGTTACGCCTGCCTTGGCGTGCCTTCCTCAGTATCTGCAGGTTCTCAGAAGGCCAACAGGCTTTACAATCCACCCGGTCGAACCCCTTTTGGCAGAACAGCCAAAGGCTAACTCTGGTTCTGACTGCAGCCCACGGCAGGGGTTCCCAACCCAAACACTTGAGCTCCCAACCCCCAGACCCGGTCTCCACAAAACTGGATATCTGGGGCCAGAAGGTTTACTCCTCTGTCACAGGTGCCATCAGATCCCTTTAATTTCATGCCACATATGGTTACGTACCCACAATCCTTGTGGCAGAAGACCATGGACCTAGTCAATTCCATGCCGGACTCTGACTCTAAAGAGGAGGTGCTTGCCTATGCCCAATCAGGTCTGGACGTTGATAAACAAGTCCTCCGCTGTTCTTGTGATGTGGAGGACATGGCCTCCAGGGCAGCTGCCTTGGGTTTGTCTGAGACGGCAGTCATGAGTTGGGCTGACAGGGTTCCAACCAGATCTGCAGGTGTCCATATTGGATTCCCCATTCCAAGGCCCAGTTTTGTTTGGCCCCGGAGGTGGAAACCCTGGTCAAACAGCTACAAGAGTCTGGTAAAGCAGTGGCAGACGTACACCGCATGTACAAGTCCCAGCCTCGGAACCATGTTGCCGTCCCTTTTGAAAAGGACAGGGGAGAAAACCTTCCCAAGGCAAAGGGTTCAAGAGGTGGGGTTACACTGCCCCCCCCAAGGCTTCCAGGGCCCTAAGCGGCCCAACGACACAAAACCCTCTCCGACTGACTTCTGCCGCCCTCCTCTCTTCAGGGACCCCAGAACGGGAAGGTAGGAGGGAGGTTTGCCCTTTACCCGCTTGAATGGTCCAGCATCATCTTGGACAAATGGGTACTGGACACCATTCGAAACAGGTATGTCATAGAATCTTTCTATTTCTCTGGTCAAGTTGTCCACCGGCACACAATCTCCTCCTGGCTGCCGAAATCCAGCAGCTCCTCAAGGAAAAAGGCCATCCAGCTGGTCCCCCAAGCCCAGAAAGGCAAAGGTTACTACTACAGTTTCTTCTTGGTCCCAAAGAAAACCGGGTACCTTCAACACATTCTAGACTTAAGCCAGCTTAATCTGTCAAGTACCAGATTTCGGATGGTCACTCTGGCAGGCCTGTTCCCCTTGCTGCATCAAGGGGACTGGTTGTGCTCCCTCGATATGCAGGACGCGTACATGCATATCAAGGTCCTTAAATCTCACAGAAGGTTCCTTCGATTCAGCTTTCAGGACCAGCACTACCAGTTCAGGGTTCTCCCCTTCGGCCTTTCATCAGCCCCCAGGGTATCAAAGTGTCTCGTGGGGGTAGCAGCAGTACTCCGTAGAGGCCTCTTTGTTTCCCCCGCCTGGATGATTGGCTTCTCTCCACTTCATCAGAATAGCCGCTCCAAATCGCTCTTGTTTTGTTCCCTGGGAATTTTGGTGAACTGGCCAAAGTCGCACCCTTGGCCATCACAAAGGCTGCAGTTCATTGGAACAATTTGGACACGAGCAGAGGAGAGCTTTTCTGCCCTCTGACAGAGCAGAACGCATTTGGGCTCTGGCAAGCAGGCTCCAGAGAGCACCCTCTATCTCCGCTCAGGTCGTCCTTCAGCTATTGGGCCACATGGCAGCCCCCATAGCCACAGTACCCCTTGCCAGACTGCACATAAGACCTTCAGTGGCACCTCAGGGTCCAGTAGGACCAAGTGGCGGATGATTTGCATCTTCATGTCTGAATCTCTCGGGTGGTCCTTCGTTCCCTCGACTAGTGGCTCTGCCACAAGAATCCAGAGGGAGGAGTCTCCTTCAGGAGGCCAACCCTGCCTCAAGTTCTAACCACAGACGCCTCTCTGGGTGGGGATTTCATTTAGGGGATCACAGGACCTGGGCATTGTGGTCCCCCACAGACAGCTCTTAATATAAATGTTCTGGAAATGAGGGCAGTTCTGAATGCTCTTCATGCATTGTTTTTCTCCAGGTCCTCTTCTGGTGCAGGCAGAAAACATACCAGTGGTCTTCTACATCAAGCAAGGGGGAGCTCACTCTTATCCCCTTTTCAGAGAGGCCATGAGTGTGGGTTTGGGCAGTAGAACATCTAGACCTCATCACTGTGCACCTGCCAGGGGTCCAGAATGTTCTCGCCGACAGTCTGTCGCTCCACATCTTTGAATAATGAGTGGGAGTTGCTTCAAGAAGTTGCACATCTTAGATGTTCGTAGAATTATGAGGTATTACCTTTACAGAACAGACTGACCAGTTTGTCTCCTTTGCCAAAAGAATGACTGGCTCCGGTCTCTAAACTGTCTTGAGCCCGTTGGTTAGTGCACTGTATTTCCTTTTGCTACCAGCACCATAAACCCCTTCCGGGTCCCATTATAAGGGCCTCTCCACCAGGGCTGTGGCAGCTTCCTTTGCTTCCCTTAGGAACGTTTCTTCAGCAGACCTTTGTGCTGCTGTGACATGGAGCATAGTCCATAACTTCATCAGGCATTACAGCCTAGACATGGCTTCTAGGAGGGAGAGCAGGTTTTGGACTAGCTGTCCTGCAGGGCCTATTCTCCTAGAATAGTCAGCATTTTCCTATAATTTTAGCATGTCTCCCCACCTCCAGCTCAGACCTGGGCCTATCTTTGGGACTGCTTGGGATCAAGTCCTAATGGTATTACCTGCTGCAAGAGCTCCACCCTCTAAGTTAGATGGTACAGTTACGCAAGAACTTACCATAACAAATCTTCAAGAGGAGCTCTTGCAGCAGGTGGCTTTCCCCACCCTCCATCACCCAGGTATGAGTTTTGCACCTGCACAAGGTTGGTGAGTTCCTGCTCTGTTCTCCAATGATGTACCAGCTGGGTCTCTGACGGGAGAACTGAGATGGCGCTGAGGGACCTCCTTTCAAACATGAAGTCTTGCTGTAATCTGACAATTGCAGCGATTCCCAACCTTTGAACTGCCCCGGAGAACAGAGTTAACTTTCTATGCAGGGCAGAGGATGCTGAGATCTAGCTCGGTTGAAGTCTGTCTGGAGTGTTTCAAACTTAAACCATCAGATTCTTTACTCTGCCTCACTGAATGGTCGCTCTGGAGATTTCTCCTTCAGCTCGGTTCGAAAGTCTGTTAGTTTCAGTTTTCATCTGTTTTTTAAACTGAAAGTTATCCACATAGTCGGTTCAGTCTGTCTGTAGTGCCGTGAGTACAAGATAGGAATTGTTCTGTTTTTTCTGTGTGGAACTTGTAAAAGTGTGGCTCTGTTCGGCTGAACCGGCCATTTGATAGTGAAATATTGTGTTTTGTGGTGTTTTACTTAATGTGGTTATCGGTTCCAAAAAGACAGACATAAAAGTTGATGGCAGATGAGGACCGCAAGGCCCATCCAGTCTGCCCATTTCTTTTTCTACCTTATAAATGTGCCATCGGCCTTTGCTCTGTCAGTGGCCTATCTATTCAGTCATTTGTATTGCTCCCTTATGCCTATCCCATGACTGTTTGAAGCCCTGTACTGTATTCATAGCCACCACTTCTTGTGGTAAGCCATTCCATGCATCCACCACCCTTTCTGTGAAAAATTTCCTCACATTCCCCCTTAATCGGCCCCCCTCTAATTTCATGCTGTGTCCTCTTGTCCTATTTTTCTTATATTTAAACATGTTAGACTTTCACCTTGTTAATGCCCTTAAGGTGTTTGAATGCCCTCGATCATATCACCTCTCCCTCCTTTGCTCAAGGGTATACATTTTGAGCTCTGTTAATCTGTCTTCATATGTCTTCTGATGTAGTCCCTGCACCATTTTGGTTGCCTTTTCTGGACTGCCTCAATTTGGTTAATGTCCTTGTGAAGGTGTGGCCTCCAATACTGCACGCAGTACTCCAGATGGGGCCTAACCAGTGTCTTGTAAAGAGGGATTATTACTCCTCTTACGACTTGATACCCTACTAATACACCCTAACACCCCTAGCCTTACCTACTGCTTTAGAGGTCTGCTTGATGATTTCAGGTCATCAGTGATGATGATGCCCAAGTCTCTTTCTTCCTTTGTGACTGCTAGCAACTCCCTCCCAGCCTATAGGTGGCTTCAGGGTTTCTCTTCCTTATGTGCATGATTTTGCACTTCTTTGCATTAAATCCCAGTTGCCACTCTTCTGACCATTTTGCTAGTTTATCCAGATCTCTTCTCATTCTGCCCACCCCATCTGGATCATCTACTCTGTTGCAGATCTTGGTGTCATCTGCAAACAGACAAGCCTTACCCTCTAGTCCATCTGCAAGGTCACTAATGAAGATGTTAGAGGACTGGCCCCAGAACTGATCCCTGATTTGTTTTTTTTTTTTGTTCGACTTTTGCACACCCTCAGACAAGGACTCCAGGAAGATTGATGACAACTAACCGAGATTTGTTTGACGTGTTTTTAGTACGTTTTTTCCAATACCTGTGACACAGTTAGGAACCAATAAGGGAGTCTTGCCTAGCAGTTGCCATAAAAAGGGTAAGTTGGTTAGGTTGGCCATGTCTGAGAAACCCAAGAAAAAAAACGGGCCTACTGGGTTTCAACATTGTAGTGAGTGTGGGGAGGTCTTTGCTAAGGCTGATCCACACCACCTGTGTTTATTGTCTGGGGTTTGACCACCTCGATTCAGACTGCCAAATATGTAAACTTTCCCAAATCTACCCTTGAAGAGATTAGGTAGACTGAGGGGAAAAGGAGGCAGAGAATACCGCTGACCCGGATGGCCAGCCCGGTTTGGTTTTGACCGAACCAGGAGGAGTGCCCTCTGACCAGGGCGATACAACTTCGGGCAAAAGGAGAGCCGATTCAGAGGGATCAGTTCCAACAAAAAGCGCAAAGACAAATCAGCCGGTTCAGATCCAGAGGTTCATGTTCCAACCGCCGAAGAGATAGCCAGTGCAATTCAGATTGTGGAATCGCTCTGTCCGGTTCCTACCGATCCGGCCCCTTTTGGTAGGGGTTCGGTTTGGTTGGTTCCCCCAGTTCAAGATTATACCCATGAAGATTTTTATGAACTGGAATTTGAAGAGGAAGGAGAATTTGAGGATGATGGAAGTGAGGGTCTTGATGTGCCTGTGGAACCGGACATCTCCCCAGACAGACCTTCCGGTGTTTCCCCTCCTAGGCTTTGAGTCCCGTTCTCACTTAATGTCCTACAGAAAGGTGGCTGAAACCCTCCAGCTTCCTATGGAAGAGGCTGTGGAAGATCAAGAGGAGCCTGATTTATGTAGAGATGATGGACATCCCAGAGTCCAGGAGACCGTCTATTCCCCTCCACAAATCTTTTGGGAAATGGACACACAAAATTGTAAAATCTCCGAACACTATACCTCTTGTGGATAGAGCAATGCAGCCATGTTGGGGTAGTGCAGGCTGCTGCCTGTGATGAGGCAAATCTTCTCTTGGCTTCACACCCCCCAGACAAGGACTCCAGGAAGATTGATGTCATGGCAAAGAAGCAGTACATGGCATCTTCTTTGGGACTTGGGCAGGCGAATTACATGGCCTATACAGCCAGGTACCAGAAATCCAGGTGGGACACTGTACTGGAACTGGCTAAACAGGCCTCCCCCAGCTAGCCAAGGAGCTGGAGGCGGTGGCTGCAAGATGGGATTGAGGCATTTAAGGTTCAGTTTCATGCTGCTATGGACTCTAATGATGTGTCATGGCTACATCTGTGGCTCTTCGGAGGATGGCTTGGCTCAGATGTACTAGCCTTTCGCAGGACACCCAGGCTAAGGTCATGGATTTTCATGTAGCGGGTAATTCTCTGTTTGGGGAGCAGACATAGAATTACATGAAGAAAATGGATGAGTGAGTACAGGACCACTTATAGGAGTGCTCAGGCCAAGGAGAGGCAGGCAACTCCTCAAAGGCAGCAGTCTAGGGACAGGGGCAGGCCTTTTCAAAGGCCTTTTTACCAAGCACAGGCCTCTTCCTTTTCTCAGAGGAGGTTCTTCAGAGGGAGAGGCAGAAGGGGAATGAGCAGGGCTGCATCTACTCCTCAGCCTAAAGCCCCTGCCAAGCAGACACCCGATGGGTCTGCCCGGGTAGACTCTCCTATTCCAGTAGGGGGCAGGCTGGCTTACTTTGTCCAAGACTGGATGTCTATTACATCAGACAAATGGGTCCTGGAAGTAGTAAGCCAGAGACTAGTTCTCAGCTTCAGAAAATTTCCAAAGATGAGAGCCAGATCTTTTCCAAATGCAAATCTCTCGGAAACCCTTTGTGTAGAGGCAGAAGTTTCTTCTCTCCTAGCTTTAAGAGCCATTGAACCTGCCCTACACTGGGGCAAAGGACTGTACTCCAGGTACTTCCTGACCCCCAAAAAGACGGGGGAGTGGCAGCCCATCCTAGATCTAAGATATCTAAACAAACATCTCTTAAAACCAAAGTTCAAGATGGTAACTCTGGGAATAATTCTTCCCTCTCTAAGGCCAGGGGACTGGCTAGCCTCCCTGGACCTCAAAGATGCCTACTTTCACATTCCCATTGGGTGCTCCCACAGAAAGTACCTCAGGTTCGAGCTGCCGTCAGGCCACTATCAGTTCAGAGCAATGCCCTTTGGCCTAACCTCAGTCCCAAGGGTTTTCACAAAGTGCCTGGCAGTAGTAGTTGCCTTTCTAAGAAGGCAAAAGATTTCCATTTTTCCATATCTGGACGATTGGCTAATAGTGGGTTAGTCTCCAGACCAAGTAAAGTCTTGCCTGCAAGTGACCCAGCAAGTGCTCATTTCTCTAGGATTTTTTCTCAACCTTCCCAAGTCTGTTCTCGAACCAGTCCAGCTTCTTGCCTTTATAGGGGCAGAACTGGACACACACTCTGAGCGAGAGCCTTTCTTCCTCTAGAAAGGGCAAGGGTTCTTATGGAACTATCCTCTTTCAGCCTTCAGGTATCTCAGCCAGCAAGGCATTTCCTCCAGCTCTTGGGCCACATGGCAGCTTCAATAGCAGTGGTCCAAGAGGCAGGATTCCAGATGAGGGATATTCATTTCCACCTGAGAGCTTTTTGATCTCAGAGGAAAGATTCCCTTACCAAACTGATCCCAGTGACTCTGACCTTGATCCAAGCCCTCCAATGGTGGCAGGATCAGGACAATTTTTAAGACTAGGTGTTCCTTTTGTTACTCAGCCTTGTTCAGTGGTCCTTACCACAGATGCTTCTCTTCTGGGCTGGGGAGCCCATCTGGGGTCCCTCACTGCCATGGGGCTGTGGTCCCCCCAAGAATCCCTTCTCCACATCAGTCTCCTAGAGCTCAGGGCAGTTTTTCTGGCCCTAAAAGCTTTCCCTCAGTCAGTACAGGACAAGGTGGTTCAAGTCAGAACAGACACCACCACCATGTGGTACATCAGCAAGCAGGGAGGCACTTGGTCCACGGCCTTGTGCACAGAAGCCATGAAGTTGTGGTCCCTGGCTTATTCTCTGCAAACCTCCCTTGTAGCAGTTCACCTTCCAGGCAAGGACAATGTGCTAACAGATCCACTGAGCAGGATCTCTCAGGGCCATCACGAATGGTCCCTGGACCCTCAGGTGTCGAAAGTGATTATTTCAAGGTGGGGCACTCCAGAGATGGATCTCTTTGCAGCCCCAGACAGTCACCAACTCCCTGTTTTGTTGCAGACCTCCAGTCTTGGGCTCAGTCCCCCTGGATACCTTGATTCTGAATTGGGAAGGGAAGTTTCTGTATGCCTTTCCCCACTTCGCACTCCTGTTCAAAGTTTTGGTCAAAATAGGTCTCAACCTTGCAAGGTGATTCTGATTGCTCCAGATTGGGCCAGACAGCCCTGGTACCCACTGTTGCTGTCCCTAGCAGTCCATCTTCCTCTCTCTTCCCAGGAATTACAATCTGTTAACATCCTCTCAGGGAAGGATTTGGTACCCCAGTCTTAAGGCATGGCTCTTGAACAGTTTGCAGATCTATATCTTTCCCAAGGGGTTCTGGATATCCTCAAGGCTTCTTGAAAGCCCTCCACCAGAGAGACTTGACTCCAAATGGAAGAGATTCAGTATTTGATGTTTTAAGAAGCCTATTTCTCCAGACACTGCTGGATTGCCTACGGTTCTGGATTGTATGGTCCATCTTAATGGCCTAGGCCTCAGACCAGCTACTCTCAAAGTACACTTGTCAGCTGTTTCTGCGTTTTTTTTTGTCTGTGGGGAAGTCTTCCTCACTATCTTCTCATCCTGTGTTCTGTAAATTTTAAGGATTGCTTCACACAAATTCTCCTTTTAGAGACCCTGCCCCTGCCTGGGATTTGAATGTTTGCATTGCTCAACTTATGCAACCCCCTTTTGAGCCTACGTCTTCAGCAGAGCTTAAGTACTTGACTTGGAAAACTGTATTCCTGGTAGCCATTACCACTGCCAGGTGTATCGGTGAATTGCAAGCCCTGTCAGTGGAACCTGATTTTTATTTCACTGGGATAAAGTGGTCCTTGGAACCAATAGAAGGTTCTTGCTCAAAGTGGTTTCAGACTTCCATTTAAACCAGTCTGTCTCTTCCTGTTTTCTTCACTGATCATTCTTCCTCAGGAGAGAGGAGGCTACAGTTTAGATGTTAAAAGAGCCCTTAGTTACTACATGGAGTGTACAAGGGTCACAGGTTTGACTCTCTCCAGTTTCCCACTTATGGAGAAGTGGGAAAGAGCAAACCTGCCACCAGAAGATCTGTTGCCAGGTGGATTGTCTTGTATACAATTCTGCTATGAAAAACTCCACCCTCAGGCCTGAGGGCTCATTCCACAAGAGGTACAGCTGCTTCCCTGGCTGCTGCCAGGGATATCCCTCTCTTAGAAATGTGTAAAGCAGCCACCTGGAAAACAGTCCATACCTTTACCAAGCATTACTCTCTGGATATCCAGGCTAGGGGTGATGCTCGGTTTGGCACAGCAGTACTTCAGAGCCTATTCCCAAAGTAGGTTCTGTCCCTCCTCCTTGGAGGTACTGCTTGGTAGTCTGCAATTGTCAGAATACAGCAAGACTTCATGTTTGAAGAAAAATTACTGCCTTAGTAATTATATTTCTTCTAATGGAGTCTTGCTGTATTCTGACCTCCCTCCCTGCCTCCCCTCTCAGAACCTGTTTTTGGGAAGTGGGTGGGCAGGTGCAGTGTTGCACCCCAGGGGTGTTTTTTGCTTGCACCCTCCTCCTTTTTGTTTGGGTGCTGATTTATTATTGTTTGTATTAGATTGGTTTTTAGCTTTCCTGACTTGAGTCTTCCCTGGGAATCCAAAACTTTTTTCGGCCAGTTGGCTAGTAGGAATTTTTACAATTTCCACATAGAATTTTTAGTTGGGCTCGTAAGAATCTGACGGTTTAAGTTTGAAACACTCCAGAGACTTCAACTGAGCTCAACTTCAGCATTCTGTGCCCTGCATAGAAAGTTAACTCTTTGTTCTCTGGGGCAGTTCAAAGGTTGGGAATCACTGCAATTGTCGGAATACAGCAAGACTCCATTAGAAGAAACATGATTACTAAGGTGAGCAATTTTTTCTTATAACACGTCTGTCAGAGCTGACGTTGGCGGTCCCCCGCCTGGGACTGCTAGCTACAAGTTTTCCGTGGGGTCCTAACACCAGATGGTATTACCTGCTGCAAGAGCTTCTCTAAGATCTATTGCTGCGGCAAGTTCTTGCGTAACTGTACTTTCCTATACGCCTTCCTTGTATTCCAGAGGCTGTTGATCAAGCTCCAGATGGAAAGAGCCACTCTGATCCTCATTACCCCCTTCTGGACTCATCTGATCTGGTTCCCTTTACTGCAGCAGCTGACTGGGAAACCCCCAGTACCCGTATCCCTGTGCAGAGGCTTGCTTTCAAAGGAGCAGGGCACCCTGGTCCGTCCGGACCTGAAGTTGCTGCACCTCCATGCATGGCTCCTGAAGACGTAGCCATGGTCAGATTTGTTGTGTCCCAAGAGGTGACCAACATCCTGGTGGCTGCTAGGAAGCATTCCACAATGGCCACTTACTCCATTAAGTGGAAGCACTTTGCTCTGTGGGTGGCTTCCCATCATTTGCACCCTTCACTTGACCAGTGAATCAGATTCTAGAGTGTTTGCTGTCCTGCTCAGACTCCAGCCTGCAATACTCCATTAAAATGCATGTGGCTGTCATTTTAGTCTTCCATATGCCAATTGATGGCCGTACGGTGGTCCAGCTGGAGGTGTCCTGTATGTTGAGAGGGATTCTCCATATGAAGCCTCCCATCCACAATCCAGACCCGCCTTGGGACTTTTATTTAATATTAGAAAAACTTACTTTGGCTCTTTCTGAGCCAGCCACAACATGAGACCTATACTTCTGTCATGGAAAGCATTGTTTTTAGTTATTATTTCTGCTTGACTGATTTCCAAGCTTCAGGCTCTAGGGTGTGAGTCTCCTTATGCTTTTCCACAAAGACTGTCCTTGCATACCAACTGTAAATCTTTAACCAAAGGTGGTGTTTGAGTTTACCCTGAATCCAACCATCCACCTGCCTATTTCCCAGAGCATGCCAATCCTGGGAAAGCATTACTCCATACTTTTAGATGTACATAGAATACTCTATGCCCATCACACGTGGGACTGTAGGGAAGTCCTAGCAGCTGTTAGTTTCTTTTACCCCTGGGAAAGAGGGCACCCCAGTTTCTAAAACAGTGCCTGTCCAAATGGTTGGCCAGTTGTATTTTCCATTATGGGTAGTATGGTAAAGACCTTCCTGGGATTGTGTGGGGCCACTCTACCAGAGGCATGGCTGCTACTATTGCCCGTTTCAGGAACAGGTAGACTGCAAAAATTTGTGCTGCTGCCACTTATGTTCGTACTCTCACTACTCACTACAGTCTGGACATCATCTCTAGAAGAGCAGTCTTTGGCCTGGCTGTGCTCCAAGGCTTCCTGTCTTAAGCCTATAGATGCCACCCCCAGACTGCCTCTCTGTACTGGTTGGGACTCATTCCATAGGTGTGGCCTGATGCAAGAGATATCTGAAGATGGTACAGTTACATAAGAACTTACTGAAACACTAGATCTTTGAAAGAATCTCTTGCATGAGGCCATGCCATCCTACTGTCCCAATTTGGCCTTGGGGCATATATCTCAATCCAGGACAGTTTTCCTTCTGTTTCACCTTTCTTTGTGGTGGGGACCTCTGGCTCTTCCTCACTCAGCCGGAGATTCTGTGTGGTCCCCACAACTCGGGAGGGTGCAGGGCTGCCCACGGTTATATGGGAGGGATGTAGTCTGTTGTAGTCGTGGGCATCCCCCAGTAGATTGCTAGCTAGAAAACCTTCCATGTGGTCCTGGTGCCTACAGTTCATAGGTGTGGCCTGATGCGAATGCAAGAGATTCTCAAAGATCTACTGTTGCAGTAAGTTCTTGCGTAGTTGTACTTTGTTCAGAAAATATTTCACCAGGAAAGACATGAACTGTAGCCAGCTCGTTTCCAGAAGTGTCCTGGGGGAGGGGGTTACAAAATTAGGAGGAACAATTAAGTGTAAATATAAAAAAAATTAGACATACGATGTTATATTAAATTAGACCTACAATGTTATACAAGTACAGAGCAATACAGTACAGAACATTTGGATGCAGTAGCAGCCATATGCATGACAGATGGTGATGTAGCAAGGGACTGGTAAACCCGGAATGGCAGTACCTTTAAGTGTTAGAAATAGAAGTCTGAGCACAGTAGTGGCTGGGAGGCCTAAGGAAGGGAGGAAAACGCCGATTAGTGAGGAGAGGAAAATGAGGGAGATAAGCTGGGGAATAAAACTCCGCTGGGCGCCTAGCTAAGGAAAGTTGACAGAGGATGAGGAGGGCAAGATTAGAAGGGAGGGTTAGAGGTGGGGGAAGGTATAGTTCAAGTATGAAGAGGGGAAGAGGTGGGTAGAGAAAGCAGCTGGTGGGGTAGCTATACCCCTTCAGGATGCTGAGAACCCAGCAAGCCAGGAAAGAGGATAAGAAAGGGAAATTAATGGGGGTGGGAGCAGTTGGGAAACTATACCACACCAGGATGCTGAGAGATCCTGCAAGGGGACAGAACCCAGCAGAAAGAGGTGAGGGAAGGACTGGGGGGGGGGGTTAGGAAGAGGAAAATGAAAAAAAGATGAGCAGCTGGAAAACTATACCCAGATCAGTCTGTTACATAACCAGTTGTAATCTGAAAATTTGGTCCAGTTTTCTATTTAAGGAGGAATGCCCTTTCATGTTTAAATGTTAAAATACCATCATTTCTGAAGTGTTTCTACTTCCTTGCAAATCCACAAACTGTTCAGAGGAAATGTACCTAGCTCAACCTGTTACAGGCTTGTCTTCAGGAGGGAGTTATCTACCAGATCAAATGCCTTGGTTTGATCCACAAACACCACACCTGTGTACAATCCCTGCTTCATATGTGTTCAAAGGTGCTAGTGAACTTGACCATGGCAGTGGTGGTGCTACACTCTCTCTTGAAGCCATGCTATGTCTGTAAGCAGCTGGTACACTTCTAAGTAGTCCTCGTGAATGAACGAGAATAGACAGACACATTGATCTGCAAATTAAAAGCATGTATGGTATGAGAGAAGCTGAATAACATTGAGCTGGCTAGGTGAGATCTTTATTTTATTCTTATAGGTAACTGTTTATGAAAGGCTCATCTGGCTCATAAGTGTTTCATATCCTGTGATTGGCAAAACTGGAATAAGTGCTGTAGTGTAAAATCTTAATGTAGCCAGATTTCTAAAAGTATTGCTATGACTACCAGAAGTGCTGTGAGTTGTGCCACTCCTCCTCTGGTAGGGGTGCACATTACCCATATGCAAGGCCCCTGGAATTCTGCGGTTGCGGAATTTGCCGCAGAATTTGCATCATGCCGCAGAATTAATATAGTACCACAGAATTCATTGTTTTTGGTGAATTTTCATATAAATATACTGTCTTTCATTAGTGTCAGGCTTCCTTTCCCATCTCATTTATCCTGAAGCCCCTCCTCTATGCTCAGTATGTCATCACATCATATTTAGCCAATGACAGGACTGCATTCTGCCAGAAGTGAATAAATCATGCCGCAGAAATCAGAAAATTCTGCTGCAGAACACAAGGCCCTGCCCATCTGTAATTCAGACACGAAATCTTGCTGTATTCTGACTACATGCAGTTGGCCTCAGCACTTGAACTGCTCTGGAGAGTGAAGGGTTAACTCTATGCCAAGGCATAGGACGTTGATCTTGAGCTCTGTTTTCAAACCTGTCTGTGGTACTCTGAAGTGCAACTCAGATTTCTTACTCCACCTAACTGAAGTTGCTCCTGAGATCCATCCTGTGGCTCAGTAACAGTTTGAATGTTTTTTTTTTTTTTCTTCCAACCACAGTTCTTATTTATTTAGTTTTTTGTTAACCGGGTTAGGTGCGCTAGCCAAAGTTGACTATTTTCAGGCACGACCCGGGAGAATACATACATAGTATATAGTACAGGTAGGTTAGAATACAGATCAAGTCAGACAGTACATTAGTATATGCAAATAACTGAAACTGGGCTAAGTGGCAGCTATAAAGTCCTTTTATAGCAAAGCTTGTTAAGTGCAGCAGTGTCTTGGGTGAAATAAGGTGGTTAGCTGTGAGACATTAAGTGGGATCAAAGCATGTGCAGGGGTCCCGGTATAGGTGACGATATAGTTCTTTTTTGAAGATTGGGTGGGAGTTCCAGGTGGCTGGGGCAGTGCAGTGAAATGCTAGAGCTTTTTGAAATGACACCTGGGTATGGTGAGTAGAAATTTGTTTGCAGAGTGTAGTCCGTGGGCAGGTGTCTGTGGTACAAGTAGAGCTGCAAGGGAGGATGGGGGTTTGGTTACAGATTAGTCTGTGATGGTCCCTAGGGAGTAAGTCGGTAGGCAGTTGGGGAGAGCCAGCCTAGGTCGCTATACAGTGTGCAGTGGTGCTTGAGGCGATGGGAAGAGGAGGCATACCTACATATGTTGTACGCGACATCCCATTTATGGAGAGCAGTCTTATGGGCATTGGCAAAAGTCGGGACACCATATGTCAGTGCTGGTAGCAGAATACCCTTGACAATTGCCAATTTGGCAGATGGTGTCTTATAGGCGATTCCAAGTTTGGCATTTGTTGCTTTACTGGTTGACTGGATGTGCAGACTGAAATCAAGGTATTTATCAAGGAGGACTCCTAGGTATTTGAAGGATGTGACAGAGATACCCCCAGAGTCATGGACTAGGAAGGGTTCCTTATAGGCCCTGAATTTGGGGGCAGTGCCATAGCATGGCTTGGGTCTTTTTTGTGTTGAGGATGAGCTTATTAGCATTTAGCCATGTTTGCACATTCCCAGAATCTGAGAAGAGGTTTTTGTTAATGATAACTTTGTCAGCGCTGGAGTAGAGGACAAGACCAGCATATAAGATAGCTGAGCAGGAGAGTATGGCATAATTTATGTTGATGTATAGCGAGAAAAGAAGGGGTCCCAGGATGGAGCCCTGGGGTACTTAGATGTCGGTGCTGGTCACATCTGAGAGCGGAGTTGAATTTAACATGCTGTAATCTGTTTGATAGGTAGTTAAGCCAGTCCACTACTGAGGATAAGTTAAGTCTATGCAGGGTTGAGAGAAGCAGGGGATGATCAACAAGATCGAAAGCTTTGGTAAGATCGATAAATACCGCTCCAGTGAGTAGGCCTTTGTCCGTGTTGCAGAGTACATCGGTGGAGAATTTGAGAAGAGCGGTTGAGGTACTGTGCCCTCTTCTGAAACCATGCTGAGTGTCTGAGAGAAGGTTGTTCTTTGAGATGGTAAATGGTTTGGGTTACAACAAGCTTCTCCAGTAACTTGCGTAGCACAGAGAGGATGGCTATGGGCCTGTAGTTGTTGATATCCTTTGGGTCTCCTCTTTTAAGGATAGGTGTAACTCGGGCAATCTTCCAGAGATCTGGGACAATGCTGAGAGAGAGTGAAAATCATGGCCAGTGGTGAGGCAATTAGTGGTGCCACTAGCTTCAGGAGTTGTGGCTCAAGTGAATCTGAGCTGGGGCAAGTGTTGGATATGTTTTGTAATAGCCTTTGGACCGCGGATCTAGATGTAGCTTTAAAGTGAAAAGGGGTAGCTGGCAGTGGTCAGCACCAATGCAGATCTCTGGGGTGTGCCCTAAGGCTGAGATGCTGTGGGAAGCGAAGGACGGGGTGTACTGAGACTATTATTCGGTATTCTTGCCTCTTTTGGGAACAGTAAGTGTAGAGTAGGTGGTTATTTTTTGCTGAATTTGTTAGAAATTTTCGTCTTCAGTTCTTTCCTGGTCGGTCCAGTTCAGAACCGAAATCTATTGTTTGGGCTTTTCTGTATACATTATGGTGGTTTTCCAGTACTTATCGGTTCCTTTAAAAAAAAAAAAAAAAAAAGGGTTTTTGTGGGATTTTTTTAACTGACCCGTGACGCAGTTGAAACAGATGGTGTTAGTTACCTGCCTTAATGCTGACACGGGTGACTTTCTTGTATTCGGCATGTCTGAGAAACCCAAAAAGAAAACCAGTCCCACTGGGTCAGCACCGTACTAAGTGTGGGGAGGCCTTTGCTAAGGCCAATCCCATCTTGTATATGTGCGTTGTCTGGGGTTTGACCACCTCAAGGAAGACTACCAAATTTGTAAACATTCCTAAAGCCACTCTTGAAAAAACGTTTGAGTGGGCTGAAGGAAAGGGGGGGCTGAGAAGTCTGATCTGGATGGCCAGCCTGGTTTGGTTGTGACCAAACCTGAAGAGGTGCCTACTGACCTGGGCTATACCTCTTCGGGCAGAAGGAGAGCCGACTCTGTGGAGTATGTTCCATCAAAGAGGAAGAAAATCTGGTTCGGATCAGACGCCCCATGTTCCGACCGCTGAGGAAATGGTAAAAGTGATTACAATAGTGCAGTCGCTTTGCCCGGTTCCGACCGAACAGACATCGGTTCAAAGGCGATCGGTTCGGTCGGAAGTTGTTGCCTCAGTTATTGATCCGAAGGCATACTACGAGGGCGATTGGGAAGAGGAAGATGATCGTGAAGGAGAGTTTGAAGGTTTAGGTGAGCCAGTACAGCCTGACATCTCCCCAGACAGTCCTTTCAGTTTCCCCTCCCAGGCTTGAGTCCCCCCCTCCCACTTGTTTTACAAGAAGGTGGCTAAGACTCTTCAGCTTCCTATGGAAGAGGCTGATCAGGATCAGGAGCCGGATTATGTGGAAATGATAGATGTTCCAGAGTCTGTCTATCCTTTTGCAATAATCCCTGGGGAAACTGACACAAATTATGCAATTTCCCACATCCATTTCTCCTGTGGAGAAAAGAATGGACAGTTCTTGGCACGGAATTCCTTTCACCACATTGCAGCCATGTTGGGGTAGTGCAAGCTGAAGCATGTGATAAGGCTAATATTCCCTTGGCATCTCACCCCCAGATAAGGATTCCAGGAAAGGGGATGCCAATGCTAAGAAACAGTACCTGACATCCTCTTTGGGGCTCAGGCAATCAAATTACATGACATACAGCCAGGTAACAGAAATCTATGTGGGATATGGTTCTGGAGCTGGCTAAGAATGCCCCTTCCCAGCTAGCCAAGGAGCTGGAGCAGGTGGCTGTAGATAGTATAGATGCATCCAAAGTGCAATTTCATGCTGCTGTAGACTCTGATGTTTATTCTAGAGTCATGGCTCCATCCATTTACGTGAAGAGGTTTGCTTGGCTTAGATGTACCAGTTTTATCACAGGATGCCCAGACTAAAGGCCATGGATTTTCCTGTAACTGGTAATGCTCTGTTTGGTGAGCAGACTGAGAACTATATGAAGATGGATGAATATAGTACCACCTATAGAAGCGCTGCAGCCAAGGAAAAGCGGGCCACTCCTCAGAGGCAGCAATATAGGTCTGGCAGGGGCAGGCTTTTTCACAGGCCTTTCTGCCAAGCTCAGGCTGCCTCTTTCCAGCAGAGGGGGTTCTTTAGGGGAAGAGGCAGGCGTGGGATGACCAGAACCTCATCCACGCAGTCTTAAGCCCCCTGCCGAACAGACACCCTGAGGTGTCTGTCAGGGTTGTCTCCCCAGTTCCAGTAGGGGGCAGGTTGGCTCACTACTCCCAGGCTTGGGAGTCTTATTACTTCAGACAGATGGGTCCTGGAAGTAGTGAGCCAGGGACTTGCTCTGTTTCAAAAGGTTCCCAAAAATGAGAGCAAGGTCCTTCAGTCCTCCCTCTCCCTTGGAGACAAAGGCCTTCGAGGCAGAAGTCTCCCCTCTTCTGATTCTGCAGGCAGTAGAGAAGGTACCTCATTGTCACAGGGAGAAAGACCGTATTCCAGATACTTTATTACCCCAAAAGACAGGGGAGTGGCGACCCATCCTAGATTTAACGTTTCTGAACACTTGACAAGACCAAAGTACAAGATGGTGACTCTGAGTAATTCTTCCCTATCTGAGACCAGCTAGCGTCTCTGTATCTCAAGGATGCCTACTTGCACATACCTATCAGACACTTCCACATAAAGTACCTCGGGTTTGAGTTGCCCTCAGACCATTACCAATTCAGAGCTATGCCTTTCAGCCTAACATCTGCTCCAAGAGTGTTCACCAAGTGTCTTGCCGTAGTGGTGGCATTCCTCAGGAGACAGGGTATCTTTCTGTTCCCATACATGGACAGCTGGCTCATTGTGGGTCAGTCCTCTGACCAAATCAGGTCGGCCCTAGAGTAGGGTTACCACATGTCCTGCCAAAAAAACATGAAAAATACTACATGTTCTGACTTTATAGTAGAAAATATATTAATTTCCCACTAAATGTTGTAGAAAACTATAAGTACTTAACTAAAGTACCTTAAAATGATAAACAATAGAAGCAACTAAGACTACAGTGCTTGGCTTCAGTTCTGATTATTTAGAGAAAACAAGTCTGCATTGGTCGAGGTTGCGTACTGTCCTGCAAAAAACATGTTTCAGTAAGAAATGTCCCACTTTGGCCTTTCTAAAAGGTAGTAACCCTACCCTAGAGGTCACTCAAACTTCTAGACTCCTTGGGTTTCATTCTGAACCTAGAAAAGTCTGTTCTGAAACCAGCCCAGCTCCTCACTTTCATAGGGGTGGAACTAGATACTATTCAGGCAAGAGCATTTCTCCCTCTGCTTCGGTCGCAGCAGCTAGGGATGCATCTTTAGGGGAAATCTGTAAAGCAGCCACCTGGAAAACTGTTCACACATTTACCAAGCATTACTCTCTGGATATTCAGTCATAAAGTGATGCTAGGTTTGGCACAGCTGTGCTGCAGATCTGTTCCCAAAGTAGGTTCTGTGACTCCTTCCTCCAACGGTGTACTACTTGGTAGTCTGCATATAGTCAGAATACAGCAAGACTTCATGTTTGAAAACAAAATTACTCACCATAGTAATGTTTTTTCTAATGGAGTCTTGCTGTATTCTGACCTCCCTCCCCTTCTGGAACCTAGTAGTTTTGGAATGTGGTCTGATAAGCACAGTGCTGCACCCCAGAGGTGTACTTGGCATGCATTTCTCTTAAGGTTTTTTCTGGGTTTTATTAATATTTTGGTGGTTTCACTACCTGCTTAGATTATTTTAGGGGTTCTCGACTTGAGTCTTTTGACCATAAAAATCTGTCTCTTGGCATACACATTTTAGAAACACTTTCTAATTGAGTTAGTTTAGTGCTCATAAGAATCTGACAGTTGCACTTCAGAGTACCACAGACAGAGGTTTGAAAACCGAGCTCTAGCTCAACCTACTATGCCTTGGCATAGTTAACCCTTTACTCTCTGGAGCAGTTCAAGTGCTAGGGCTAACTGCATATAGTCTGAATACAGCAGGACTCCATTAGAAGAAACATTACTATGGTGAGTAATTTTTTCTTATTCCCATTAATAATGCTGGATCTAACAAATGAAATTAAGGGAAGTATGAAGGAATTTCTCCAGTTAGAACTACCTCTTCATACAGGTAGGTGAGGGACGGTTAGGATATTCTATGACCACTGGTACAGATGGAGAGATCGGTGCAGCAGGAGATGGAAAATTTCTTTCTTGGAAATTTTGGGTTCCCTAAGTACCAGATTGTTTTCATCTTCATCCCTGTCATATTTGTTGTAGATCCATGTTGAATTTAGAAACCACACTTGCAAGGGGTGTGGGTGGCAGATTTTTGTGTTTTTCCAAAGATGTAAATTCACTTGGTGGGTTTGTAAAATTCTTCCACTGGTTGGTAAGTTCCTTCTTTGGCAGTAGACAACTAGTGGTTTAGGTTG